>BCKG01000003.1:1175709-1419579 GCA_001600535.1 Yarrowia sp. JCM 30696 | reverse complement strand
TTGTGTCATCATCCGTTTAACCGCCCGGCGCTTATTGATGGATATATGAAGTTCTGGATAGCCGCTGGGCGGGTAATTGTGCTTACGTAAGCCAGGTTTATCTATTGCCCCCATTTACTCGCGGGCGGCTATTTGGTTGTGTAATCAAACTAGTCAGGGTTAGCCAGGGTTAAATACCGGTACAGTGTAGTCGGGTTTATGTAATCATCCGAATAAGTGCCGGGCGGTTATTGACAATGAACATCTCGAATTCCAGATAGCCGCTGAGCGGCAATTACGCTTACATAAGCAGTTTTATGGGTTCACCACTAACCCTCAGGGATCGCTTACGTAATCGAAACTACCAGGGTTAGTCAGGGTTAAATGGTTGCGATTCTATAATCATCTGAATAACCGTCCGGCGCTTATT
This sequence comes from Yarrowia sp. JCM 30696, assembly GCA_001600535.1. Lineage (NCBI taxonomy): Eukaryota > Fungi > Ascomycota > Dipodascomycetes > Dipodascales > Yarrowia > Yarrowia sp. JCM 30696. The sequence goes on along the minus strand of BCKG01000003.1, from coordinate 1,419,170 downwards.
CGCAATAGATTTCTGAACTTCTGAATAGCCGTCTGGCGGGAAAATGTGCTTATGTAAGCCAGCAAGTCCCCTTCCACCATTTACCCGCGGGCGGCTATATACACAACTACTTCGAGACCTGGTGGAAGATGAAGAAAATTAAACTAAAACCACGAGACGACCCCAGAAAATACATTCGAGCATCTACCTCGAGAAACACTTTAGATCTGAGCAAGCTGTGTTGAATACCTCAAAACTGCTAAGCTATTTCAACAAGATTGAGCAAAATAGCTTATTTCATAGTCACGTGAAGCTTACGTAAGCCTTTTGCCTGATAGTTCGTGTATTTAAGGTTACTCAACAATCACAAACATAGATTGAAAACTACTAACTATTAGGTGCATAAAAGAATGAGAATTGCTTCAATAATTAAGCGAATGCATTGTACGTTTAACTAAAATGAACAGGTGACTCTGAGCTTTACATCCAGACCTTCGCGGCAAAGAAAAGTCCAGATCTGAAAGCACTGGGCTAAATGCCTCAACCATCCTAAAATAAGGGTGCAGGATAGCTTATTTTTCGATATCCTGGGCTTACGTAAGCTATTTAAGCTATCTTGACGTTGAATTTAAGGTTTCACAACAAATACAAACAGGAATTGACCATGTCGAACAATGTAGTGCATGAAACTTTCAGAACTACTTCAATAGTTGGTGAAACTCAACAAAAGGTCGACTAAAGGGAACCGGCGAGCCTGGAAGATGTGATCAAATCTCTAGTTAAAGAAATACTCCAGATCTGGCTGTGCTATGTTAAATGCCTCATTTACTGCAATAGAGACTGCAGAATAGCTTATTTCACATCACGTGCGCTTATGTAAGCAGTTTGTGCAAGTTTATGGGGCTTAGTTTAAGGTTACTCAACAAACACAAACACAAACTTGACTATTTGATGCATTATTGTTACAAAGCTACTTCAATAGTTGGACAAATTCACTGAGATTTGAACCAAAATATACAGCTGACTCACACCATCACACTCAGGCCTGTATTTCAAATAACAGCGCAAATCTGAGCCTTCTGGGGTAAATGCCTCAACTTCCTCAACAAGTAAGTGTAGAATAGCTTATTTGACCGTCACGTGGACCTCATGATTGCTTAGTAATACATATATCAGAATACGAGAAATGGACCAAAGTGGGTGAATAAAATCACAATTGGAAAAATGAACATATGAGTGTGTATAATTAAGTCTGAAGTTTCTAATGAATATGGTCGCATAATAGTAACTATTTTATTTGATGAGTGCCCCTGGTTTTTAGGATGTGTAGAGCAAGTGACCAACTCCATAAAGACAAGAATGTTGAAAATGAGATAGCAGAATTTTGGAGAATAGTACCACGTGACACTTTCTGTTAGCCATACACTTTTAGAGTACTTGTTGTACCATTTTGGTGTCTTTATCAACAGTTTTGTGCGTATCAAATTCTGTGCACAATCTTTAGAGAACACAAAAATACCCAGAACATTGCGAATAAAATCCCAAGTTGAGTTAGAAGTTGTTCAATCGCATCACAAGTACGTTCTACAAATTATGAAATACACCATTTGAATGTTCTGTTGCTACTTGGGTCTTTGGGTAGCATTTCTTCGTGCAGGAGTAATAGTCTAAGGTAGATTGACATGGAGCGACTATAATTACTAGTGACAGCAGGAGATGTCCGCAGACAGATATATTGGGGCATCAGAAAGACTATAAAGGCTCATTTCCGACTGTTCGGATTTTATTCCAGTTATACTGCTTATACATATATTTGTTGGCATGGTGTCTGATGTCAAAAGTCTGTGGAGGGTGTGGATGCAATTTTGAGGCGAAGGCCTGGCATAAGTACTGCACTGCACCTCTTTTAATAGCTTTAAAAACTACTCTGGGTGCAACTGAGATTTAATTGGTCTTTTTGATGAGACTTTAGATCCGAGTGCCATCTCGTGTGTTGACCAAAGATGGAGCGGGTTATCCAACAGATTTATTGACGAGAGCTTTCACGATGGATAATTTCAGACATCTAGAGTACTTAGAAACCATCTCTTTTGCTATTTGGAGTTTTTTTCGATCATTACTACTCATTCCGAAAATATCTTGGTTGGGAGTGAGAACTCTGGTATCTGCAGCTGAGTGAGCAGTGGCCCATTAGAACAATAAGAGCAAGATGGAGATGCTGTAGAGTGGCTTTCTAATCTCATTTTAAATCACTTCACCAATGATATTGGGCGAAATATTACTATTTGAAACTTGTAATCCACTTGGTAGAATATTTTCAGAAATTCAGGCAGTTTAAAAGATCTACAGTGGAAAGATGTGAGACAAGGTTAAAACACACCCAAAATGCACTCTGATATACTCTCATAGACGTTTTTGATTTTATTCAGCTCGGTTGCAGACTTCTTGAGATGTCACCGTTGAATTATAACTGCGATGAAGAATGCTAACAGTATAACTTGAAGAGTCGAGATGAGTAACCAGGGGTAAATTAAGGCACCAAAAGGTCTACCAAGTCAATAATTACTTCTTCTTCTCTGTCAAAGAATCATTAATCTCGCCTTATCGAATTCATGACAACTCGTCAGAAAAACTTCTGTAGTTTTTATACATTATCACAGACATCGACAATATGATTGAATAAATGTATAATAGCACCGTTCTCGTAACTCAAGACTCACCTATATGTGTTTTGGATTTTTTCTGGTCTTTTCCCCACAGTTTAGTCTGCCACTTTTAACGTGAGAGTATGATATAATGGAAGTTTTGACTGTTGAACAAAGGAAATAGATGAGTGGTCAGCCATACTAGATTTCCAATCCTGAAGTACTGTTTCTCAAAGACAGTTTCTTTATATCTTGATGAATGGTTTGGATATGACAGGTTTGCTTGTATATTGCATAGTCAGCTAAATGCTGCAACTCTCGCTATTCTTGAGATAATAGGAGGTGGACTTGATAAATATTTCAAGACCACTTCTAGTCAATGACATAATAGTATTTAGTTTTCGTTTGGATTTTTTTTCTTCTTGTATTTTCGTTTTTGGTGCGAGATTCAAAGTAGAGCGTTTGGTCAACGTCTTGCCCAACGCTTAATATAACATCAGAATTTTCAAGCGGTGTTCCATCAAGTGAAAAACAGGTGCTAATCCGTCATTAAAATGTCGAATCGTGAATTGCCATTTTATTGGGCGAGTATTCATTAATGTTCTTAACCAAATCCGAACACAAGGAAAATTGCTAGGGCCACAGAATGACCAAAAAAATGGGAGAAGCATTCAAAAGTTGTTTTGATAAGTATGTTATTGCTAAGATCAACTTCTGTGGTAGTCATTTAAATACCCTAGCCTTCCTTTGGTCTGATTTTCATTCTTGGAGTGGATTGTGCCAGCAAAAAGGCCTATATGGATCAGCAACAACGAAATAAAATAGATTACTTCTCAAAACAAACTCTGGAGGCTTAGGTACGACATTATCGGCTAGAAAATACATCTAAGAGTTGTTTGTGGCAAAAATCTGACCTTTTGAGGTCTTCTAAGTTGCTGACTAAGCAACTGCATTATGACGTAATCAGGTAATGATTTTAAGCTATAGGCAGAAATCTGCTGAGAAATCTGTTGAGTAAGTGAGGGATTTAGGATGCCTCACTGATTGTTCATCTGCACATGGATAAAAGACTCTACTATTATACTTTGTTGAACAGTGCAGCTTTGGGGACCATTTCCGAAGTAACCAGTTGAAAGGTTGTCGTGATGCACGAGTTTCCGTTTATTCTCAGAAAATTGTTGAGCAAATTAAGCTATAGGGCTGAATCTGTTGAGTAAATGGGGCATTTAACACAGCCCATGGGGCCTTGCTTGTATCCCTTTATGATCGGTTCAATTATCAACATCGCATCTTTCTGCTCACAATAGTACTGCTTTCATTAGCATTACTTGACACTTAGCAGGTTTACAACAATTTATGCACCCATACCAAGAAACCTAGTTTTGCTATATTTAGAACTAAGAACTTGTTGAGTAACCTTAATTCCAAAGTAGGGTAAGAAGGGCCCACTTCCTCACGCCACCCCAGACCACTTATTTCTACTGTGGCACATTCCCTTATGTTTTTTTTTGGGGGGCATTTCTCACTTGGCCTTGATTATGCAGGCAAGATGAGATAAGAACCTTATCGTACGACACAGTAAGACTGCGGTTCGTTTCTTGCTCGCACATGGTATTTCAACAAGTAGCAGCCACAATTGAGGCACGTAATATAGCTTAAATCCATTTGTGTAACACACACATGTTTCATGTGCCCCAATTTCTGACTTCTCAAAACACTCCTTTCGTCCAGTATAGACCCTAAGAACACCCCTGATGATGAAATGTACTGTAACTGCTTCAATCAGCACGTGAGCGGTGTACAGTAAGCTGATGTTATATCAAATTGTCTCAGCCTTTAATCGCAGGGTCACATATCTCTTCGTTAACGACATACATCAGCACCCCACAGAACTTCATATCAACGCAAACAGGACATTATTGGTATCAAAGTGATCAGAATGATCCGAAAAACACTGGTGCACCCTTTTAACAGCACAACTCCTCTCGCGTCTCGCGAGAAACACATTTCCCTTCTTCATCCTTTTTAAGCTATAGGCAAAATTGGGTTCGATTTAAGGTTACTAGACTAACACAAACACAACACTGACTATTTGATGCATAAAAGAGACAAAACTACTTGCGTAATTTATCAAAGTCCACTAAAGCTCCACTAAAATGAACAGGAAATGCTGAGCATCACGCCTGAACCTGTACTTCAAAGAATGGTCTAGATCTGAGCCTTCTGGGCTAAATGCCTCAATTACTTCAACAAAACACTGCTGTATAGCTTATTTTATTGTCACGTGTGGCTTACATAAGCTATTCGTGCAAGTTTATGGAGGGTAATTTAAGGTTACTCAACAAACACAAACACAAACGGATGGTTACTAACTATTTGTGCATAAAAGAGGCAGAACTACTTGACGAATAGACCAAGCTCAGTGAAAGTTGAACCAAAATGAACCCACGACTTTGAATACTTCATGTGAACTTCTACTTCTCGAAATACATGAAATCTCAGCGTGTTATCCTAAATGCCTCAACTGTCCCAACAAAATAACGAATAATAGCTTATTTGACCGTCACGTGTAGCTGACTGGCACGTGGTGTTTTATAGGAAACAAATTTAAGGTTACTCAACTTACACAAAAAGGGATGAACAAAAAGTCGGCTTTCAGTGCATAAAAGTGGAGAGCCTACTTGAATAGTTGGTCGAACTAAACAAGAGTTGAACTAACATCAACGGGCGACTCTGAAGAACACATTCAAACCTCCATCTCAAGAAATCGAGCAGATCTGAGCAAACTATCCTAAATGCCTCAAATTGTCCAACAGAAGGTGAAGTATAGCTTATTTGACTGTCACGTGTACAGTATCTCAGCTGACTAACCCAATAATAAGCTATTTGTGTTGTGGCTTATGGGTACCTATTTATATCCTCGATAATGCAAGGGGAGATGAGATAAGAACCTTAGTACAGTTCAGAACTGACGAGGAACATTACAGAGTGAGCCAATGTGCTCACTCCACTTGTACATTAAATTACACTTGCAAGTAACACATCTCTTCGCATGTCTATTGTTTACAAAACACATCTCTTCTTCACATGTCTATTATTTACTCTCAACATGTTGTAATAAGAAACTACAAGTAGATCTAAGTGTCCATGTTAATAACTGAAGTTGAGATCGAGGTCAACTAGCTGGTACCCAACACTCATATCTGTTCGGTGTTTGTAGTCATAGACTGATGCCCCGACCAGAGAAGATTGCTGGCCGATACTTCCTCGACACCTCCAATTAGCAGTTCCGTTATGATAGTTATGATATGATGATACTGCTGTATTGTGGTTGTAGTCTTAGCTGTCTTTTGGTGGTCTTAGAACTGCTGTAGTCCTAAGTCTTCAAAGCAGTGCTGGTCTTTGGGACTTGAAAGTACTCGTAGTCCTCAGAAGTATCTCACCGTAGTCCTGTCTTTAAAGCTGCACTTTTGTCTTCAAGACGTGGTTCAACCTGTCTTCAAGCTTAGCAGTCCTTAGTAGATCTCAAATCAGATAGGACGTTTGGAGACGCCTGTGAAGACGACTCTAGATTTTGGGTGGTCATTCTCTTTTCGGGAAGACGTGTAAGGACACCATGTATTCTCGTCCATGGCCTACTGCTGCTGTACGCCCGAGATGTGAGATGGCAGATCTCTTGTCAGAATGTTTTCGAGGAACTCGGCCAGGTCTCTCTGATCCTTATCAGATGAGCTCTTCAAGTTCTTCCACGCTTTCTGGAGGTTCGGTGGAACAGGGCCGCTACCTGGGAAGTCCAAGGTGGTAGAGATGCCAATAGACGTGTCAATAGAGGTGTCCGGAGAGGTGTCCGGAGAGGTGTCTGCTAAGCTACTCGTAGGTGAGGAGACTGAGTCAGACTCTGAGGGTCCCGAGTCAACAGCTCCGTCCAGGGAATCGCCATCCACGTCTACGACAGGCTGATCGTTTGCTTCCAGCACCTCAAGGTCATTGGCACTGCGAAAAGAGGTTTGGGCGGCTTCTTTGGTCAATGTCACCGCACGAGCCTTGGCGTAGATCTCAAGGAACGCTCTTGGACTGGCATGAGAAGATGACTCAATCCCGAACCCCTTGTAATCCATGAGAGTTGTGTATCTGTTTTTGAGGGACCCGAAGAGAGAAACAAGTGGTTGAGTCGGGAGAATGGCCAAATCAATGTCTCGAAGCCACAGCTCTCGTAGGAACGCCAATGAATTGTGAATGCCATGACCAGTCATGATAAGCAGCCTCCGTTCTCCCAGTGTCTCGGCAATTTGTCTCGTTGCAGGATCAAACACCTCCTGCACCCATCTCACAGCTAGATCGTCGGTAACCCAAGCCTTCTCTTGGCATGTGACAACCCACTGTTCGAACAGAGGAGGCAGTTCAGGAATGCTGTCCTTCTTGCCTTTGAAGACGGCCAGCGGAGGTAGCACGTGTCCCGAAGCAGACACGCACTCGACGATTGTGTTCCATCGGTTTTCGAAGGCCTGGACTTCGCTGACACCGATACCTGTCTCACCCATTGTAAAAGCCAGCTCAGCATCTCGAGTGCAGTATTTTGACCGCGAAGACTGCTCGGGGAACCGCCTGGCTTTCAGGGAAGGCTCCCTGCTGACAACAGGCATGCTCCTGGCGTTAACGGACATTACAGCCGGATTGCGGGCCTTGAACCCAAGCAACCACTTCTTCGAAAGCGGCCTATCATTGCCTCGTCTTCGCAGCAACGAGTTGGCAAATTCCAGAAGAGCAGCGCTAGTAGGAGGGTCGCCGGCTTGGCCCTGCTCAACACACCACACGGCTAGTAAATCCTCCTGTTCCTTAGTCAGCAGCTGCTTTCTGCGGTTGCCTTCGAGTATAGTTCCTCTGCCCTTGAGTCTCGCAGACACCGTCTGACTCTTGAGTCCCCATTTTCTGGCGGCTTCTGCAACACTGGCGCCCTTCTCGGTGACGTCTTTAATCGCAGCCTGCATGTCGCTCTCATTTGGCTGTTTTCGATCTTGAGACGGCATTTTGGTGATGAACTGAAGAAGGGCTAAAAACGGTTGTAAATATGATCTGCATGGAATGTCGTTAATTTACCGCGTATTTAACGCGTTTTAGGAATATTCAAAGTTGGGAGGGAACTTAATGAATGATTTGAAAAATAAAATAAAATAAATAAAAAGAATGGAGACGAGAATATAATAACAGCAATTAGTACTTGGACATTAGAAAGATCAACTACAAAGTCGTGCTCCATCTCCCATAGGTCTTGATGGACAAGTCACCTTCTTGACTAATTCCAGAGAAGTACACAGCACAATAGACGAAGGAGTCGAATCCTTGAGACCCCAAAGACTAGAGGTCTGGTTGATGGTGTTCACCTTCGATCTGGAATCATTTATATTAAGTGACTTGCAGGTCATTGGTTTTGTATATGTTAAGCGTCTGATTGCATGTTTCCTGTTTAGAAATAACTGTTTCGTTCCGAACTGTTTGTTCTAAACGAATGCAAACGGTACCGACTTTGATCACAGTTCTTGAGCCGAAATCGACTTTCACATCTTCTACATCTCCATTTAATCTCCTACCGGTTCACTATCACTTATGTCATTCATTACTATAAGTCGGACTAGTGGCTGCCTACACTACCGCTGTTTGGTAGTGTTTCGATGCTAGTCCATGATCGGATCTCGTCAGGACAGCCGAGTGATCGCTGTCAAGTTGAGTGCTGTAATCTTTGCTCTCTCTGGGAAAGACCAGCGACAGAATAAGTTGCTACAGGCAACTGGGCAGTGAGTCGGGAGAACAACGCGACTGGTAGAGACCCTGGCCTGTTGGAGTCAATACTAAAGTCCACGCTGAAGACGTCACGCAAATTTGTTCACGAGTATCCTGGGCCTTGGATAATAAGCGTATCGTGCAATCGGTCAATGACAACGTCTTGTCAGGGTGACATGATTGTGAAGTCCCCCACGTCGTCGACAACGTCTCATCGTCGACATGGGAAACATCTCTGTCTCAACCAAGCTGATCGCTCCGCACCTGTAGTGCGGAACTTCCTCGATGAAGTACAGACAATGAAGTACACGTGGTACTCTTGTGTGTCAACATGCGGGCAATCGTCGCAACGGGGAAGCTGCCGTTCGACTCAGGCTTTACAATGGATCAGAAAGTTGCCTGTCAGATGTGCTCTGTAATGGAGGCTTTATCTCGTGCATCGACATTTTTCTTTCAATGCCAGGAACACACGTAGCACCAGGGTACAGGGTCAGAATTTCGCCATCTGCACATTCTCCGCTACACGCAGCGAGCTCTCTGGGGAGCCCACCGTCGCTTTTGCGCGTGAGACCAGTCTGCTTCGAGATTGGGACCTCTCATGAGCGACAGCACCTTCTGCTGAACGTGCAGCCTCTCACGGGTGACGTGTGAAAGTGGGACCAAAGGGGTTTATATATTTACATTTAGAGTTGACGAGCTAAAAAGCAAGGAAATCATTGGCAGGTGGCAGAAAGAGGAGATGAGTGTTCTAATAAATCCCATAAATATGCAAAAATTGAAGGGCATTGTGGTCTTCAAGAAAACTTGTCCATGTTTTTTTCATTATTTCCTAGGACATAACACTTCGTCTTCTATGTTGGCACTCTATTGAACCAAGTATTTCCTAACAACCTTGTTAGAAATATAGTTGAACTTCAAGGGGACTGTATCTACTTCTTAATGAGTGAGAGGGCTCAAGTAGAATACTAAACCTCCTTAAGGGCCATATATGAAAGAGAACCACCACCATAGAGACGTTTTACACGTCAGTTGTCCCTACTTGACTCTTCTTCGGTCAGTGACACCACTATTCCTTCAAAGCCGGGTAACCCTAAATATCGCCTAATTAATCCAGGGTTTATTAGTCATCATATCTTCAAACAAGAATTTGAAGACAGTGCCCCAATGATGGCGCGGTTGTGCACGTACAGAGTTGGTGCTCTCTGGTGAGATTCTTTGTTTCATTAATTGTTGCTTAGTCAGCTATTTCAGCTTAGTCAGCCTATGTTGATTAGTCAGCACACTAAGCTTAGTCAGCAAGGTAAGCTTAGTCATCAGATGTGGGAAAATCATTTTTTGACAAGAGCTCGGTGGAGAAGAAGGGAGAGACAAACGATTCATAGATAGGGGTTCCGGCTTCTTAACCGAATGGGAAACATCTCGTCTAAATCGGCATCACGTACCTGTACGAGGCATGTCGGTCTGAAAGGCCACGATTTCGACTCCCGCTAGGAACAGTGTGCACACACTACGAGAAACAACCGTGCACGCACCGTCGTAATTACAAGAACTACGCGCAGGGAGTGACTTCCTTCCATACCCAACCTGCGCCTTCGGTAACTGTGGAACCGGTTCTCCGCCCCACCGGCCTTTCACAACGAGAAATGTTGGAGGAGGTTAGGTGACTGGGGTAAGACCACCCCCAAAGAGGGGGGCTGTTCGTTTGGGGTTATTTGGGGACTTTAACTAGTTCACTACCCTCATCCTGAGAACGTACATTCGGGGCAGCGGCCCTTTCCTTTCCAGCGACACACACGAGTATAATAATCATGTTGGCGATCCCGGCGCAAAGACACCGGTAGCCTTCTTGCGAACTAACAGTCGCTGCCGTACTGAGGTTAAATAGACTGTAATTTAATAAATGATTTTTAAAAAAAAAAAAAAAAAAACGATTCATAGATTACAGAGCAATGCAGATAGTCTTACTAATCATCTTGTACCACTCACTCGGAGGTGGTACCAGTACCCAGTGTCTTCTGGGCATGAGTCGGTAGTGGTACGAGTCCTCATGACGTCATTTGTCCATGACAAGTCCTCCGACCTTGTGTGTCCAATTTTGAGAATCACCATGTAGAGAGGCAGAGCGGGTGCGATTCCGGCTAATTAGGAGCGATCCAGGTCATCCAATTGAAGGCCTGGAGGAAGTTCAAGTAATTAGGCACCCAAAAGTGACCACGAAAGTGTACCAGGAAATCTTCCTTCCATTGATCCTTTCTTTTGTTAACAGCTAGAGTGGGAAGTCTGCACTGAAAGGGTACCCAGATACAGTACCGGTACTCGTTTGAGCAATCCTATAGGAAAGGCCTGGGCGATGATGTTTGGGCGTTCTACCAGCACATCCGATCAAGATAGTCGCCAAAGTTGTTCTTCCGGATTCAACCCAAATAGTGCCCAGAACCCACTCTCCAAGTATCCATATTTATGTCTGTTTCGTCATACAGATTAGTCACTGATGAACGATATCGGGGCCTTTTCTGAGTGAACACTAGTCTGGTGGTAGTGATCAACAATCAGACTGATAATAAGGAAAGGTGGTGTAGCTAGAAAACATGAATGAATAAGGAACTGTCAACACCACTTGTATAACACGGCTTTGTTACAAGTAGGTGTGTGGTCTGACCTCGGCCAATCAGGTGAACTAGCCAAAGCTAGTTATCGAAATAACACACGGAATCAAGATATCGAGACTTCCGAATGTGAACATACAATTGAGATGAGTGCACACAAAATGCAATGAATACACAAAACCAGCTGGTACTGTATCGAGACTACTTCTCCACCTCTCGGAGTCAGAGGTGCTTATACATCTACTGGCTCTAAAATCATGTATGTATTATAAGCCACATAGTAATGTCTAGATGTGGTGTTATGAAGATGTGTCGTGACGCTATAGACAGCCAACAAGTGAACAGGTTGCTGTACGGTACTGTAGTAAGGATACAATGACAAGAAGGTCACATCTAATGTGTTTCAACAATACCATCAGCTGGAAACTTCATTTCTTAACATGACCTGGATTATCAATGTATAGTTCGTTTTTGTGTCTGTGTCTGTAGAAGGTCACAGCGGTAAACTCCATCACGAAATAGATCCACCAGTAAGCTCTTCAACTACTTTTCTGACTTTCAACAAGGTTCTTATCTCATCGGCTCTGCATAATCGCTGAGGATAATTAATACACCTCTCCAGGGTGTTTTCTGGCACCACCTTTGGTCCGCTTTTTGTCTTTGTGTCTCTTATTTGCCTTAAGTCCGCTTTTCAAGCCTTAAGTCCGCTACTTTATGCCTTAAGTCCGCTACTTTATGGCAATTTTGGCTTAACTCCGCTACTGATGGGAGAAATTTTAAGGTTACTCAACAAAAAGTAAACAACCTTTCAAAACATGCATAAAAGAGACACGGTGGCTTAACTAATCTGTTGAACTCAATGAAGACATCGTCTACAATAGAACAACGTCGTGAAATATCCCTTGGGACACTCGTTAGAAGAATATATCTCCTCTACAGATGGCTATGCTAAATCCCTCATTTTCTCAACATTTTTAAGCTATATAGCTTATTTAGACCACGTGAGCGCTGATTACGTCATCTATGACCTGATGTTTGCTTATGTAATCATCCAGCGAGATGCAAGACCGATTCTTCCAGATAGAACAGCAGAGAGATAATCGTTTGAACGGCAATTAATACTCTCACAGTGAATCTTGCTGCCCATCAATATCCCACACTTGAACAAGTCTTGAGGACTATAGTGAGTGACCTTGCTAAGAGTAGCACAACTACCTTGCTAAGAGTAACTACCCTCAACGAGACTACAAATGAATAACAGTCTCTCCTTCTTCTGCCGGTAGTCCCGTATCTTCCACTCCTTCCGCTCCTTCCGTTGCATTGGTTGTGTTGTGTGTACCCTCTGTAGTGCTGACCTCCTCCCTGTCAGTAACATCTTCGATTTTCGGCCCACTGTCTCCCACGTCACCCTCATCCGTGTGACTAATTCCCCGCTTCTCAATCTCGGCCTTCAACACCGCAATCCGCATCTCCTGGTTTCCAATCACCTTGTTGTTGTCGTCAATCACCTCCTGAAGCTCCTCGTCCTCCTTGACAAACTCCTCCAGCTCGTCATTGGACCGTTTGAGATGCTGGATCGAGTTCTGTAGCCGATCCCGCTCGGCCCTCAGCTCGTGGTCGCCTAGAGACGCCACAATCAGCGTCCATTCTTCTTTGTCGTTGATATCCATCGTGTGTTGCTAAGTTAAGGCGGTGAAATAAAGTCAACTAATAAAGTCAAGTGGGAGGATAACCGTCAAGTAAATTAAGCTATAGTGGAAGCTTAGTCATCCACGCTTTCTGCTTAGTCATCATAAGAATATTTGATTCACCATCATTTGGCGAGTCAGCCACCTTTCCTGCATTCACGTAAATACCTCAATAGAAAAATTATTCTTGGCTTGTCACTACCCTCTGTCTGTCAGAATCTCAAGTGCAGATTACGCTGACTAAGCGCTTACTAATTTCCGAGCCGCACGGCTGATAGGGGACTTTTGAGGACCACTCAGAGTCATGAATATTTGAGGTAAAAGAAAGCTGAAAGATGGAGTGTATACTATGGCAGTAGCGTATCATCCTGATATAGCTTTTATTATTACTGGGTCATCACACGACTCTTAGAGGTACTTTCTATTTCTCCTATGCAATCTCACTATGAACAGCAGAAGAAATACTACCACAGCGGAAAATAAGCAAGAGCTCCGAGAAGTTACTTCCAAGGTACTTTCCCTTCCTACATCGATATTTCAGTCTCTGACAGACCTTTTCACACTCCCCTGTATATTCTCCAGTTTCGTCTTTTCTCCGCCATCCCACTTCAATATGACGTCACAGGTCCAGACTAATCTTAGTTACTTCTTAGCATCTAGACCTGTGACTCAACAGGTGATTTTAGGCGGCTGAGTCACGTGGAAAAAAATACGACAGGGTATATATAACTCTCCACAGCGCTCTAGAACTTCTTCCATCACCCATCTCCCCATATCCAGCCACCCCTTAATATTCCCCTCCCGGAATCGAACCCACGCAGCCCCGCCACCCACATCTAGAAACTGCAATCGCAAATAAGGTTGGGACGTACGCTATCAGATAACCTCTTACCAAGGTCAATTCTAATTATCGCCACTCAAAAACACCACTCTGTCGCAACACTCACCATGGGCGATATTCGGGTGTCGTGTGCGAGCTCGGGCGTGAGCGCCAGTGTGGCACGTGACCAGTTTTCGTCGCTGCCGCATTTCAAGGCCTGGATCGAGCTCGAGTTCTCTGTGCCTGTGTCTGAGCAGCTACTGCTAACGGTTGCCGCAGAACAGGTCAAAATAACGCATTTGGCGACGCAAAACGAGCTCTTTGTGTTCGACCGGAGCGTCGTCGGCGGCTCGGTAACCCAGGAACACAAATACACGCCGCCAAAGCTCAAACAGCTGACTCAGGGCTCGGATCCGTCGCAATGGTCTCTCACGGTCTTGACGCACTGTTCGAGACTCGTGGAGGAGCTGAAACGGGTCACGGGCGAGATAGCGACGGTCAAGCGAGCCACAAACGTGGCCATTACACAAATGAAACAGCATTCGCAGAACCTGGACAAAAATCTGCTCAATGTCAAGGAGTACTCCAAGGAACTGAACCAGGGAATCTCCCCATTGTTGTCTGTTGATCTGGCCCAGCTGAGAGACAATACACGGGCAGTCAAGCTGGTGGCACCTGCCGTTTTCGGGAAAAAACAGTTTCTCAACGACTGGCTGGATCTGCAGCAACTGCAGAGTATCGTGGTCGAGTTCAAATCAGATTTCCCCACTTGCATGAACAAACTACAGGCTCTGGAACAGGAGCTGGCGCAGCTGTCGAAGGATACACAGACGCTGGTGAACAGCACGGACGTGTGGATCGGAGGAACAAACTCCGAGGTGCTGTGCAACGAGGCCGTGGGAGTGTTACGTAAGCTTTCCGAGATGACTAATCACGAGCACGTGAGCGGTGACGCCGCCAAGCAGGTCCAGACCTGCCAGAGCCAGATTCTCGATCTGCACAAGGCGCTCTCCAAGGCCAAGTTCCAGACCGTGCAGCATTCGCAAAAGGTGCTTCAGTCGATTAGTCAGCTTCAGTCCCGGTCGACTAAACTGAAGCCCAAGCTGACTCAGATTGGTTCCGAATTGACCAAATACGAGGAGCGGCGTGTTGAGGCTATGAAGCAGGTGGACGTCGAGTTTGTCTACGGATGTGTTCTTGTTGAGATGCTTCGAAGAACCGTTTGGAGTCAATCTGGAGACGGGGGAGGAGGTTCAGTCAAGGCTGAGATTGGAACTCGAGTCGCGTGGAAAAAGCAGTTTCAGGACACTTTCCCGTTTGTCGATATCTTGAACGAGCAGGAAGATCTGACTCTCGACACGATATCCACTTCCAGTCCCTCCATCGTCCACAATCTGGTCATTGCACGGCCAGTAGTGACGGAGTACATCTCTCAAGTCTCTTCCAAGGAAGTGCGAAACAATCTCGAGTCGCTTTTGGCCGGAATTTCTGGTTCTGCAGCTGCCACTTCTTCTTTCCCTCGAAGTCTGTTTCGAAATGGAAGCATTAGCGGTTCTCTGATGGCTGAACGAGCTCCCATGTCGTCGGTTACCAACGCTGACGACAAGATCCGAGGCTACGAGGCTCGAATTCGGAAGCTTGAAGATCTGCTCCACAAACAGCGCATGTCTCAGGATACGTCTCGATGGTCGGTCTCTCCTGGAACACCCTCGGCGGGTTTTGCCGTTGTTTCTCCGGGTCAATTGAGCTCAGAAGCAGGAGTTCGAGGCTCTTCTCTTTCCCCTGAACCCACAGAGACTCGTGAACAGATTGAGGCTCGCGAAAAAGCCGAAGAGGAGGCCCGAAAGGCAGAAGAGGAGCGTGTTCAGCGGGAAAAAGAGGCTGCTGCGGCTCTCCAGTCCAAGATTGACAAACTGTCGCAGTCTCTGTTGAACACGGAGAACGAGAAGAACGACCTCATGGCCAACATGGCTTCTCTCGAGTCGGATTTCTCACGTGAGAGGCGGTGCTTGGTTCAGGAGATTAGTGAGCTCAAGCTGAGAGTGGAGGAGCTCGAGGAGCAGGTGGAAACCGCCGCCGAGACGTCCATTGAGAGACACCAGCGAGCTGACCAGGAAACCGAGGAGCTCGAACAGCGTCTCAAGGCCATGACTCTGGCTCAGAACAGTGTTGACGACGAGAACAGTCGGCTGAAAATCACTCTTCAGGATCTCTCTCAGCGGCTGTACACGGGCTACAAGCGCAACTGTGTTTTGCTGGAGTCTCTAGGTCTCCAGGCTCAAAAGGAGTACGACACGGACGGTTCCGAGGTTGTTTCTTTCGACATCCACCGTGTCAAGGGTCTCAGAAAGAAACACCGGGGCAAAAAGGGCGACAAGACGGACAAGGACAGCGAGAGTGAGTCTGCCGACGACTTTTCTGCTCTCTACTGGGCCACGAAAACGACCCCGGAAACGTTCGAGTCCAGCTACAGGACATTTTTGGCGCGCATTTTTCTCGACTACGATCTGTACGTTGAAAAAGTGGCGAAGCGGTTTGAGGACCTGGAACATCTGGCTCGAAAGCTGCAGAAGGAGGCTCGCAACTACCGGACCATGACTCAGCAGCTGGACGACGAAACGCGGTCGAAAATCGCTCTCAATCGCTTCAAGGTCGGCGATCTGGTCTTGTTCTTGCCCACACGAGACCCCAGTCGTCAGCCCCAGCCCTGGGCAGCGTTCAATGTCGGCGCTCCGCACTTTTTCCTGAAACAGAAACCAGGACGGGAGTTGAAGGAACGTGATTGGCTGGTGGGACGAATCACGGGGATGGAGGAGCGGGTGGTGAATGGAGGGGTCGGCGACCGGGAAGAGAACCCGTTTGATCTGGGCCAGGGACTCCGGTGGTGGTGGCTCGAGGCTGAGGAGGAGTAAAGGCAGCAGGGCAGGAGACGAGCCCTTCAGTAATTTGCATTTAGTAACGATGTTATGACAGTTAGTGTAGTGTTGTGAGAAGTGGACACCTGGATGTTCTAGGCTAGTTGTGAGTTTTTGATGCTTAAGGTGAGCCATGTGGTTGCTCCTTTTTCTCTGATTAGAATGGTACAGATTTTTTCATTCTGACATTCTTACATTGTACTTAACTGTATGACATCATAGACCACCATAACCAGAGGTCTTAAAACACCTAGAGTATCCACAAGGAGCTGGGTCATACTTGGTAGCCCTTATACGATCTACTTTTCTCGCTCCTTTTGTCGACCATATGTTTTGTTAATTTTTCTAATTGTTTCCATTTGTTCCTACTTTTTCTATCAATCCTACAAAATCATTCAATATGGCATTATTTTGCATTATAATTATCAGCGACAAGTCACAAACTAAAGCTGCTACATTCCCGTTCTGTACTGTACTCCTTTACTCATTCATGTTCATGAATTCAGTGTCTTAACTCTTATCATCGGCCTTGGTCAAGTACCACTTGCCATGCTTGGGGTTGGTTCCCCAGTAGTCGTCCTTGTCCTTGTGGTCGGTGTAGCCAAACTTGGCTCTGTATCCCGCATGGTAGCCCTTGTAGTACTCCTGTTTCTGGTACCTGTCGTCTGGTCGTCCTCTGCTGCCGTCTCTCCATCCGTATCTGTAGATCATGGACGGCACTTTTCCGTTGTTTTCCTTTTTCCCGGTGTCCTTTTTTGCGGCTTCCTTTTTGGCAGCTTCCCTCGTTGCCGGCACCTTCCTATAAGGGTCGTAGTCGTACTCTTCATCTTCGGAGTCCACGTCGTAGTCCTCGCAAGCTCGGTCCATCTCGTCTCCACAGTCCCAGTCGAATCTATCCTGCCCTTTACCTGGGATTGGTTTCAGTTCCACGTCTCCATCGATGTTGGTGTACTCCTTGGCATCGTCTGCAAATATAGGGTCGTTCGGATGCACTCTTCTCGGGTAGAGGAAGAAGTCCTTCTTTTCGGGCCGTCCACTAGGACGTCGAGGCACCAACGGCTCGTATCTCGAAATGCTGTTGACATTGTGATCTCGTGCAACCTCGAGATACTGCTCGTACAGCTCGTTCATGTCCACATAAGGAAACGCCTCGAACGACAAGCCCCTCATATTCTTGGCTAGATTGAAACTGAGCATGGGCGAGAAGGAGTAGAAGCCCACACTCTTCTTCTTTTTGTTGTCAATGTAGGGAATGACGGTCTGGTAGCCCTTTTTCGGGGTTCTGCACACATAGGTGTTTCCAAGCAGAAGATCTCCTACCACGGACCCGTTGGCGGTTCTCAGCGTGACAAACCGGTCCATTCCTTGGTTTTTATCGCCTTGAATGATCTCGTGCATGAAGTAGGAGTCTTGCTGAATGGCAAAAGTGCCCAACATGGGGAAGAGCACATTCACAGCAGTGAGAGCTTTCGTAGTCGTCTTTTGCGGAAGAGTGTGGTGTCCCATCTCCCTTTTCACGTCCTCGGACAAGTTGAGCAGCTTCTGGTAGCCCAGATCCACCCACAGCTGGAAGAAACGGCCCTCGAAACAGTAGTACAGAAAGCCGTTGTAAAAAATGCAAAATCGGGAGTGGTTGTCGTCAAATCCGTCAAAACCACCCCAAAAGGGAGCCTCAGTGGCACATAGGACGATATGCCGCAGCTCAGCAGTAGGCTCAATGTACCCAAGGTAAGGAGAAGCACCGTCCTCGGGAGCCGCGAAACGAGCAATAAGGGCCCCTCCTTCTCCAGGAAGCAGATTCAGAAGAGGCATGGCAAACTCATCCTCAGGCGCCTGAATGGTCAGTTTGGCGGGATCAATGACATAGCAGCCATCGGCGTCACGTGGGTGGGTGGCTTTGTGGATAATACCGCCCACCAAAGCCCGAGGATCGTCTTCCAAACAGTTCCTTAAAGGCCTCACAGGAGTGTACTTGATATGCATGAGATTGTCGTTTTCGTTGACATATCCGACCTGACCCTGGGGATCCACGTGACGAATAGCCCCTCCGGAAGGCGTGGGCATTCTATGGTCAAACATAACCGGTGTATACGTCTCGTCTTCGTAGTCAGTGTCTCCTTTCCTGGCAATCAGCGTTTTGAGGTTCAGAGTCATTTTTCCGAGCCGCAAAGTGCACCCCTGGATGCCCTGGTCCGTGGACGTGTACAGAATCTCGGTTGGAAACATGGGGTTCATTTTTTTGCGGGCTTCATTGTCAAACGTCACGTCTGTCGGTGCCACACGCACATATCTCGTAAGACCGCCCATGTGCAGCATTTCCAGCGACTTGAGGGGTTTGTACGACTGGCTGGTAGTGTAGAGAAACGTGGCAGAGTCCAGCAGACTTGTTCTCGTGCGAGCAACCAGTGTTTTCGCACACTGATCCCAGGTGGTCAGTCCGGTTGATCCCTCGTTCAATTCGAACCAGGGGACCCGTCTGAGCACTTTCTGGCGCACCAGGGTCTTGTCCAGTGACTTCCACAGCTTGCGATATGTGTCACAGGACTCTGAGAGCGCCAGACACGTTTCCAGATTACTCTGCTTGAGGATCCGCAGCTTCAAATCAACGGGGATTGATTCGAGATCGCCTGTGGTTTTGCTGGCGGCATTGGTGTCGCTGATGATCGACAGCTGCTCCAGAGCGCCCAGCGCAGACTGGAACGACGTGAATATCTCCTGGTCCAGTTGTGTCATGAGCAGGAAGGGCTGATGTTTCAGATCAGACAGATGGTGAAGAAATAAAGTTGAGAAAAAGATGTGCAAGCGGTTTATGGCGAAAAATGTGGGGAAACTTGTGGTTTTTTGGGGTAACTAGAAACATATGAGGCCATTAAGCCTAGTTACCACTTCTCTCGCCTTCTCCATATCTTTGACACGTCATATACGGCCTCCTCGTATAACCTGAGATGAGGTTCAAAACCTAAATTAACCACATTGATATCAACTGAGGTGATTATGTAAGCAGGTGGAGATATGAGTCGTTTTCTGGATTGCAACTGGCTCACATGTTATGACTGCGGAGTACATCTTATGACTGTTTACTCCTAACCTCATATTTGATAAGTCAGTCTCACTCAGCTCTCCACCTTGTTCGGCCTAAACTTAATCGGCCCAGAAATTAAAAATTGACCCGAACGCGAAAATGATCCTGAGTAGTGGCTTTATTGGGTTTAAGGTTTGCTTATGTAATGATTATGTAAGCGATTTTTTTGTTGAGGGCAGAAAGTGAAAGAATGACCTTTGGGTGCTACCCAGTTGGTTGCAACTTGAAATATATATCTGCCTAACTCGCCATTTGTTTCATTAACTAAATATCAGCTTACCCATTCACCTGTTGATGCACCCTTAATTCCTCTTCCTCTTCCACACCACTTTATCTTCCTAGAAGTATCGTAGGAGGACGAAAAGACAAGGCGTTGGTGTCATGTGGATGTTCCACTTCTGTGATTACGATGTCTACACGAGAGCTTTGTAACTGGGACGGCACGCTACATTGGGTGCTGTCTTAATTACAATTCCGGTTTATTTACTGCTTTAGGTACATTCTCCCTTGAGCTTCTGGTAATTGGTCTGCAACTCCTTCTCACGCTCATCAATCCAGGCCTTGGTTCGCCCAATTGCCTCCCAGGCATGCTGAATTCGAATCATCTCTTCCTGAATGGATCGCTTAGCATAGTCCTCATTCTGCACTCCACTGCAGTCTACCTTTCTCCATACCTTCGCCAGGTTGATAGGTGCCCAAGATCTCTGCATGATTGACAGCGAAAATCCATGGTTTACTGCTCGGTTGTAACAACACTCGGTGTGAGAAGCGAGGTCGACCTTGTCAAGACTTTCTCCACTGTGGGCTACGGCGTACTCTTTGAATGCCGCATCTGTGAGCTCAAAGGGGATGTTCAGCTTGTTGTTCAAGGAGATGAAGGGCTCAATATACACTAGTTGCAGTCTGCGTGTGGCCAGAATTTCGTTGAACTCCTTGTCGTCGTAGAGATCTCTGACCAAACGACCAAAAAAGGCATCCACTAGTAGAGCTCGTGGGGAGTCAGACCCTGGCTGAAACGCATGAGCCAACCACTGCTTGAGCAGAAAATGGCGGTTGTTTTGCTGGACCATCACGCCGGTCCCGAATCTCTTGGCTGCAGCATTGTAGCACTCAAGAATACAGGGGTAGATGCTGGGCTCGTCGTAGAAGGCACTGACGGAGATGTAGAAGGTGTTTTCCTTGATCTCTGCGGGAATGCGATCTGGGGAGGAAGTGGAAACACGTCTGGCTTGGGCAAGAGTCAGATTTGCAGGCTCGGGGGAATGTCTAGGAGTAGGAAGTCCGTGGTGGAGTGAGGTCAATGATTGGGTCATGGTGGAGTGAGGGGGTCAGGCGATTCTTGATGGACTTAGAAGGATATCTCATGTTTATATACTAAATCTGGGGCTCCTTCTGGGGCTTGAGCGACCTTCTGAGGTTCTAAGCTGACTCTTCTAGTCAAACTGAGGCTGTGCATGAGGCAGTCAAAAAAATGTTGGCCAGGCAACAGTGGTGAAAGATAAGACAACTGCCATAGTGTTGGTATCTAAAAGTGACGGGAATCACAGGCTCAGATTGTATCTTTAGTTGGTTGGTAATATCTCTTGCCACCTGTCTCAATTCTCAATCACCTGGTATCCCTAATGTATGAGGCTGTGTCCAAGTGTCACAAATCAGCCTCAGAACCTCATGCATCTGGAAGTGTGCAAGTTTGTGGCAGTCTTGGTGAGATAGGGGCTGAAGGAAATGAAGTCAAGGGCAACCGCACTGGTCCTCTCACGCGACCAAGTTATCGGTACGTAGTATAACGTCTGATTAAGCAAATTTGTAAAAAAAAAAATACAGTTAAAAGTTTCTTCCTCTCAAATCAGGTCAATATTGGAATCAAAATGAAGCTGGCGGTGTGGGTAAACCAACTGTGTCACTCATATCTCTATTGCGCCACTATTACTCCTACCGTTGTCGTCTCAATTCCTGCTCAAAATAAGGTGGTCAAAATAAGGTCGTGTTTACTTGGGAGTAAACGGGCTTTTTGTGTAACTTCTCAATTCAAAACAAACTTGGTCTTTTAACTGTTCAAGACAGATTGCTGTATTAAAAAGTATTCTTCGATTTTTCGACATCCAGAGATATCTCACCTGGATTGAATGAAAGGGAGACAGTTACAACACTCCTGAAGGAGTAGCTGCAGTGAGCTTGCTAGTGCTGAGTCCTCTATTTGGGCAGGGTTAGTCAGGGTTAGATCACGCCAAACAAAATCCACTCGAAACAAAATCTATATCAACCTCCGTGGAATTAGTGTCGTGAGATATTTGATCTATAAATATTTCATAGCCTCATGACTGATTCACTGAGAACATGTACAAATACATGGTCTACCACTTCCAATAGATTGGATTAGACCAACTGACTGATGGTATAATGAAATCACCATTTCCACATCTAGCATCAGTAATGAAATGTTCCGACACTCTTCTGAAGACCAAAAAATCTGGATGAAAGCTCATAAGGTGTAGTCCTAATTCCTCTGGTATCCGCAGTTGTCTCATTGATAGATTTTGTGCATTTCTCAGTATTTTTCTGGAAATTAGTTAGAAAATCAAAACAAAATACCAAACGAGTCTTGCCCTAACATAATACTGTACCAGGCACTGTGTAGTTTCACAAGCAGCTACAGTGTTGATGAGCATATGAAGGTCTGGAAAGGATGACGCTACTCTGATATTGTCAAGATAGATAACGACAAACAAGTGCAAACTATGGAAAGTACACTCTGTGAGTCACTTCTCACGTTTATAAGAGGGTCTACCATATATAAGTAATTATCATGCCTTGTAAGGGTTAGTCAGGGTTAGCCAGGGTTAGTCAGGGTTAGTCAGGGTTAAGACTGTTGCAATAATGAACTGAGTCACTGGCAACAGTAGTATATCCTCTATCTATGATGAATCAAAGCCCCTGGAAGGTCTGTGGACTGCTATAGTGCGTTTCAACAGCTACTTCTGACTAAGCCAATAAAAAATGACCGTTTTGAGGTCCCTCCTGATTCTCTCCTTTTGGTTGAGTTTTGTTTAAAGCCGTGCTCCCAGTTGGCACAATTCTTAATTCAAAGGAGTTACTCAACCATCTCCCAACCATTTAGTTGGGGAGAAAGGAAATCCGAAGTAAATACCTAACTGTACAGTACAGTACTTGCTACACTACCAGCACCACAAGACCTACAAGTAGTAGTTTCGCCGACTAACAACCACTTCTCCACCAGACACCACCATTTCTCTAGTCCATCACGTGACCTACGCGTGGCAAACTCTACGTTTAGCCGAAATCATGCAGCCAACTCTATTACCCCTTGTTTTGCGTTAATCTGTTTTTCTCCTGAAACGCCGGGGTGGGAGTGGGCTTGGTGGCAGATACGATGCTGCGAGTTCGGCCGAGGTCAGGGTTAGTCAGGGTTGGCGGGGTTAGTCAGGGTTGGCGGGTTTAACGGGGTTAGCAGGGTTAGTCAGTTTAGCCAAGTGGAATGTTTCAGCCGAGGTCAGTACATACAGTACGGAGTACTGTACTTGTAGTAGACAAGAGTTATTGTGATCGAAAAGTGGCACAAGCACTTCGTACTCGTACCGGTACTGTACTGTACTTGTACCCACCCTTGTAATCTCAAAGGTAAATCGATCCTTGTCGGTTCCTGATGCTGTTCCTGATTGTCTTTTTGGCGTTTTGAGACACACTTTAAGCCAAAATCAAGTGCTGAACGGGGAAGATGACTCCAGGGAAAGACAGGCAAAGACAGGGAAAGACACGGTCATAAGTCGCATGTATAGATAACGGCTGTGGTAATTGGCTACGTGACGCGTATCCAAAAAATAGTCTTGAACCGTTAGCAGAGTACTTGTAGACTGGAACAAGACATACTAAGGTACAGTACAGTACAGTATGTACTAACGGTACAGGATGTACGAACGGTATAGTACTCGTACTGACTAAGAGTAGTATCGGTACTGTACTTGTAGCGTGGTTCACCAGGAACTACTGTAGCCATGAACACAGAGTGATTGCGCGGCCTCCTGACACAGCTCCATGCTACTTTTCCCACCCCAACCACACGTGCTGGAATAATGGTGCATCTCACTGTTGGGGGCTATTTTGCCGAGCTGTAGTAATTAGAGAAGCCGAGTTGTTTGTAGGTGAAATCTCAATCACCCGTTCAAGTCCGATCTCTTACTGTACATACAACTGCTAAATCCAATCTCATGTATCCGCACTTTGTACATAATATACCGTTGTCGCCTGTCTCAAGGTGTTGGTGAAAATCAATGCCAAAAAAAAACGGACGAAAAGTGAAAGCGCCTAAATGAATAAACTTTGTGTGGGAGACTTGTCAATGACAGAGGACGGGTACGAGTTCACACTGTTGGGGGGAGTTGGATGGGAAAAAGAATATATGGCCCGCATTTTGTCACGTGACTGGTCACATGACCACACTTTTTATTTCGCCCAGCTCTTCCCCTTACCCCTCCATCCCTCCGTCACGTTCCCCACCCCCTATCTTAGCTGCCAAACTCAAATGACACGCACCTCTCACGCTACCACCTAACTTCAGCGAGACCGTGATTAGTACTTACTTTACTGCCACTCCTGTGAACGTGAGAACCGCTCTATCTTCTCTTCGCCAAGACACAGACACAGACACAGACACAGACACAGACACCCGTTCGTTTCCGTCGTGACCAAGAGATAAACCATTGTTGAGCAGCCACCAACAGTTTCCGACACTACCACACACACACACACACACACACACACAAACACGTCGTTCCTTGCTAGTTTCGTTTGTAACAGTGAGTATGAGAGATGGGAGGAGGGGGAGACTCTGGGGGTAGATGGGGGTAGAGAGGAGTGCTCGTTTTGTGCGGGTTGTGCGTTTGTGCAAATGACACGCGCAGTGTGATGGGGACTTTCTCAGCTAGCCGTACGTGACACAGAACGGACAATGAGGTGACCCAGGCCAGATGCGTGGAAAGGGTGGAAAGGGCGATTGGCAGTGGTAATGGAATTCGTTTTGAACGTGAATTTCTTGCGTTTGGTGGCATAAACAGGGGGTAAGGAGTATGGCTATGGACTGTGGTTCCGAGAGGACTGTGGTTCCGCGACAATACAGGAACGTGAGATACAATCGCAACGGTGAGCTACGTCTGTGCCACTTTGGGGCTACAATCGTGCCACTTTCGCCACCACCGTGCCACTACCATGCCACAGACTCTCTGTACCCATATACCCCTGTCACTTCTGTGGAACAGTTTTTGGTGCTTTCCTCAAACCTCTTCATCATTGTGCTCCTATTTATCGCCGCTGCCTGTTATTTGAGAACACCCCCTTAAAGGTCATATTCATCCCCAATGCGATAACTGCGCCTTGGCAAGCAGCGGAACTGCCTCCCAACCTCTTGGCATGCCTTTCGAGCGGTGCTCAGGAGATGAAACAGGTGCTATATCGTCTGTTTTACTTCCGATGGCGTTTGTATACTTCCGATATCGTCTGCATTACTTGATGATGTCGTCTGTTTTACATCCCCATGTCGTCTATACTACTCCCCATGTCGTTCCACACATCATACTCCCCTGCATGGCTACAATTATCACCACAACTCACTTCCTCACTCATACTAACTCAGATGGGCAACTCCATGTCTAAAATCCTCTCCAAGCTGTTTGGCAGCCGAGAATGCCGAATCCTGATGCTGGGACTGGACGCCGCCGGCAAAACCACCATTCTCTACAAGCTCAAGCTCAACCAGGGCATTTCCACCGTGCCCACCGTGGGCTTCAACGTCGAGGTGCTCACGTACAAAAACATCAAATTCAACGTGTGGGACGTCGGCGGACAGGACAAGATCCGGCCCCTGTGGCGACACTACTTCACCGGCACCGAGGGTCTGATTTTCGTGGTGGACTCGGCCGACCGAGCCCGAATCGACGAGGCCCGGCAGGAGCTGCACCGAATCATCAACGACCGGGAAATGAAGGACGTGCTGCTGCTGGTGTTTGCCAACAAGCAGGATCTCAAGGAGGCCATGCATCCCAAGGAGGTGACCGAAAAGCTGCAGCTCAACTCGCTCAAGGGCCGAACCTGGTGCGTGGTCGCCTCCACCGCCAAGACCGGCGAGGGTCTCGTTGAGGGTCTCTCCTGGCTCTCGAGTAATTTGCCCTCCATGGAGAAGTAAGCGGAGAGGTGAATGAGAGGGAGAGAGAGAGAGAGAGAGAGAGGGAACTAAGAGAGAAAGAGAGAGAGAGGGTATCTAAGGAGGAAATGTGACAGCCATCCAGGGCTGTCGAATAAGGACACTCGAGAAGAGTCATGTAAAGTTTTATTGTTTAATTAATTGTATCAGTTGTGAGGAGGGGGTGATAAGTACACGGGAAAGTGAGTGATGACTTAGAGGCTGATGCTTGTAGATCCCTTACATGTGTCTCTTTGGTAGTGTCTTAACCTGTCAGAAAGAGAGGAATATGGCTTTGTGGTTGATGTGCTTCAGTGACATCTTGGGGTGTATTTACAAGAGGCTCATAGTCTAGGTTATGATGAGGATGAACTTCCTGAACTCAGAGAAGACAAGTCGTAGGCTACGGGTACTGAAAGGAAGGAATGATTGGTACAAGTGCTGGTTATAATGAAGTGCAATCAGACAGCCTTTGACTAATGGTTCGATTCTATGATGGATGTATAAATGGATGCAAATGAGCCGAAAAAA
This sequence comes from Yarrowia sp. JCM 30696, assembly GCA_001600535.1. Classification (NCBI taxonomy): domain Eukaryota; kingdom Fungi; phylum Ascomycota; class Dipodascomycetes; order Dipodascales; genus Yarrowia; species Yarrowia sp. JCM 30696. Next base: position 1,392,933 of record BCKG01000003.1, on the reverse strand, counting down.
AGGGATCTCAGTAGACCTTTAACATAGATTGAGAGCCCTAATTGAGGTCTCAGTTTTAAGGTGACAAGATGTTGATCGAAAATCTGAAAAACTTGTACATCTTCATCGATATCTCAACTGAGATCTTTCCAGGGGTCCTCATAGAAGATTTGGGTACATAACAGTTCCTGGATGCTGAAAAGTCATGAATGGAGAGATCTTGCCAGGAGTCCATCGTTCTGTGTCTGTTTTACAAGACTCACTTTGCCAGTCTTCGGTCATCAAGATTGATACCATGAACTCAAGTGATGATTGAGAATCCAGATTGTCAATCTTGTTGAAGCGAAGACGAAGGTAGCTAGACCACAACGAAGAGGTATTAATGAAGAGCCTGGAAAAGATCTTCAAGGTAATCTGAGGTGGATCATCATGACATGTCACTCACCAAGACCTTAATGGAAAAGTGCTGGATAGCTGATTAGGTGAAGAGTTGAAAAGTGTAAGGCGTTGTTTGTCGTTGAGTCTTCAAAGTGCTCATTCAGTCCGCTTCAATCACCTGAGCCTGAGCATAGCCCTTTGAGATCAACATCTTGTCATCCAGCGTAGTACTGCTGCGACAATAGCAGGTGCTTACTAATCAGCGGACGGGGCAGTTTCAGATGCTCAAATGGATCAGAAGAGAAAGAGCTTCAACAAGATAATAGACACGACAAAGAAACGAGTCGTCTTCCAACGTTGATCGTGTCAGTATGAGCCCTGAGTCTCTCCATTGACAGTTCCTTCTCATAATAATCAAGTCCTTTGTCACTCATGCTCAAAATGGGTATGCAATGATCCTGTGTTGGAGGGTCCCGAGTAGTTCATCGGACTGAAAGGAGCTCTCCTGGTAGAAGTCACGTGGTCTGTAAAATTGCAGTCTGTATAGATCTGGGACACTTGTACTTGTAATTGTGCTGTACTTGTACTTGTACTTGAGCAATGTCAGAGGCTGGGAAGATGCAAATGAGCCGGAGCTCAGGAGTATGTGCTGTTTAGACGAGTGTCATTGACTTCAGATGAGTGTCAATGTCTTCAAGTGAGTCAATGTCTTAGATAAGTGTCAATGTCTCTAGATGTGCGTCATTGACTTCAGACGAGTGTCAGTGTCTTTGACGAGTGTCAGTGTCTTCAAGTGTCTCTAGACGACAGTACTCTTCTTACTAAGCACCTTCACTCAATACCCAAATACCGCTGTCTGTTCCTCAGCTGGACCATTTCCGCGGTACTTTCACTCAGAACCTCGACTTCGACCGCAGGAACACCGGCCCATCGTGTAAACGGAGCGCAGACTGTTCTTGGAGGAATCACAGAGCCTGGGTCGACAATGACACAATCTTTGATGATGCAGAACTTTCCGACCTCGCAGTCGGCTCCGATTTCGACATTCGAGCCGATCTGCACCGCCTGCGTCACCGTATTGTCTCCGATGTACACAAAGTCGCCTATTCTCACGGGGTAGTAGTTTTCTTTGGCTTCGTCTTTGCACGGAGGTTCGACGGTCACCTGGGTCGAAATAATGCAGTAGCGGCCAATTGCGATGATGGGAGCGGTGTTACCCGGCCGCTGGAGGTCGCCTCTGATCTTGGATCCGTGATCTATGACGGTTTTGCCGCCCAGGACGATATTTTGCAGCCCCGAAAGTGCTGCTTTTCGCGAAATGCGGTTTCCCGACTCGGTGATGACGTAAGCGGATTTCGGCGCTTTTTTGGGAGGCATGGGTGTTGGGTAGGGCGGTTGCAGGATATGGGCGAGTCTGACGCGTGAAAATGAGGGTCTGAGGGTGTGTTTGAGAGGGCGATGAGTGGTGTTCTGTTTGGTGGAAGAGATAAGGTTCCATGTTGGGCGAGAGTGTTAGAGTTAGTTGTGATATAGTTAGAACAGTTGATAGTTAGTTGAGAGGTAGTTTGAAGAGTTAGACAATTAGTTGAGAAAGATAGGAAGAACAGTTGGATAGTTAGTTGGGATTAGTTGTTGTTTTTTTTTAATCACATGATACATTAATTGAGAGACTTATCGGTATGTCCACGTGAGGATGGAGCACGTTGAGGCATGTCGCTGAGTCATTTCATCTGATTAAGGAGAAAACTGGGGTAGTTGCATAGTTAGTTGAGAGATAGTTAGAAAGGTTATAGTTAGTTGGGTTTACTTGGAGTTGATAGTTGAGATATAGTTGGGGCAGTTGTATAGTTAGTTGAGATATAGTTAAGGAAAAGATTTGTGAAACCGGAGTATAGCCATTTCTCGAAAATGCAAAAGAGCGTCACTGATTAGTCAGCAATGATAGAGAGACGAAAACGGATATGAATACTCGAGATTCGGACTAAAGTGCTTGTGGATTCATTTATAGAACTAAACCAAGCTTGGCTGTTTTCGTCAGGGTTAGTCAGGGTTAGTTAGGGTGATCTATTACATTACAAAGATGGAATACCATACAAGCACTGGAATCGTCTGGAACACGGTAAATCCTCTCGGAGACACAGCAGTCAATGCCAGAAGTACTTGGTTGTAAAACGGAAAGGCGTTTGTCTAGTGGAAAGTTTGGTTGTGATTCCAGCTTGTGAAAAACATAAAAACGTTCACAAAATTCGTTCCAGACCCACAATAGCTACAGGAAGTTCACCATGAGATTCCTCTCAGTAGTCTCTCCATTATGAGACTTTCCCCGAGCCTCTATCTCTACTCCTTGTCGAGATATGATCCTATTTCTCATGTCCACCATCAACAGTCATATCATCAAGTACATCTTTTATAGGTGCCCAGGATGCCCCTTCAATGTGATAAATAGCTGCACGAGCTGTATTATACGACATCTGTATAGCAGATGGGCTGGTATCAGGTTTTTTCTGGACTTAACAGTGTTGAACTGTGTGTAAAAAACACAACCAAACAAGGGAAAACACGGTGTTCTTAATGACTAATTACAGAGTGAAGCCTTGAGGATGGACAATCTCCTGAATCACGTGACCCATTTCTTATAGCCATAAGGTGAAGTGAGTCAAGGTGCTTTCTGAGAGTATAGGATGAAGAAGAAGAAGTAATTAGTAGGACTCTCTTAATGTACCACTGAGGATGCCATTAACTCTTGAGAGGTTAAGATCTGATTTGTTTAACTTCTCATTCAGCTCATTCAGTATATTTCTAAAGAGGGCTACGTTATAGATGTCTACAGAAGACTTTCACCTAAGGTACAGTAGTGAGTACTGTACTATTAGTTCTTATTGAGTATGACAGATTGAAGAAAACCTGTGTGTCTTTTTGTTAAGTCATCATTCACATTCGGAAAATCTGTGTGCCTTTCTGTTAGTCACCATTCTCTCCCTTAGTCTGTAATATAAATACCCGGTATACTAAATACTAAGACTGAAAGTAAGACAAAGACTTCAGGGGAGCTTTGGGACTATCTTTCAAATTGCTCCTCAGGCCAAGACAGTTCTTGATGGTGACACAGTGAAACAGATATCAAGTGTCAAGATCTGATGAAGACGTGTTGCTGTTTTCTTAATCTACCATTCTTTACACCAAAATCACATGTAGCCCAGGTATCATTGCAGCTATCTGGTTGTACGAGTAGTAATCACTGGTAGGGGTATCACTATGGTATCTTCTCCAGCTAGGTATCATTCTGTGTTCAGAACATGGTATCAGGTACCGGTATCCTACTTCTGCTTTTCGTTGGAAGGATCCAATTTGTGCAGAATACTATCCTTCGAAACGGTAGACTCACTTCTGGTCTTCTTCACTCATGTGCAACACAGCTTCACAATATGAGCATGTCTACAGACGCTTCTCAAGTATGAGTCTCTAAGCGATTGTCTCCAAGCGATTGGTATACTTTTAGCGACTACAAGCAGTGCTTCAGGAACTGATGACAGAGCTGATTGAGCCAATGAAGACGTTAGAGACAAGTCCAAAAAAGAGCCTGTCAGATTACTCAGTCCTGAGTTGTACAACTTGCTTGAGTTGTTCAAAAATAAGGTGGACCCGAAATTACGTAAGCATTACGTAATTAACGAGCCGCACGGCTGTGGGTGGGCTTTCAGGCCCTCCTGAAATGGTGATATAATGGGGGGAATTGGTTGAAAATAAGCAGGGGGTATTCGTGTCAGTTACTCATGTCACATTCGGAGCCAAAGACCCCAAAGAAGAATATTGATAGAGATATGTTTTGTTGATTAATCTCAACTGGAGCTAAGTAAAGTACTTTAACCCAAGTATTAGGCTCAGTACAATGGGGCCAAAATCCAAGTGGCTCAAGTAATATGAAATTCAAATCCCTTTGTGTCAGAGGATAGTTCTTGTGTCAATTCAAATACAGCCTTATGATCCAGTAAAAATGCTCCAGAAGTGCTGGAGAGAAACAGACATGACCATTGTACGAGTACGAGTCCTTGTACTTGTACTCGGAAGACCCAGACAGTACAAAAGTGCTATAACAACAATGAGCTGAATGACTACTCGTACTCGTACTTACATGTCAGTATAATCTCATCACCTTGACAAGTTACACAAAACCACTGTAATCAGGCCACTGTAAGACGAGTGGTATCTGAAGAGTGTGTTACACAACAGTTTTCAATGAGTCACTGGTTAACCTCTTCCTCACAATCCGACATCTCCATCATAAAGACCTCACTACTCTCACTCTCACGTGTCTATACAGCCCACAACGGCTTGTAGTCCACAAAAGGAAGGTCGACCAGTTACAGTATCCGTACAAGTACTCACATTTAGCGCACTACAGAACTTGGCAACTACCGGTAACCGACGATGCATCTTTGTCAGACGTAAGCAGCCATACCCGTAGCAAGACTATACAGTGTAGGCAGCCATTTAGAAAGATGTCTTGACGTTTCTGTGTCCACAAAGACGTATGGAATGCATCATCACATCGGAAGAGCACTTTTTACGTCACAGTGAACATGTCCTTCATCTACAAGTACCACCTTGTATCTGCTACTGTACATACATCAATGTAACCTGCTCAACTACACTGTCTAAAAATACCGCCTTTTAAAAATACCAGACTCAGCCACAATGTGCAAATTTTTCAGTGGCAATACACAGCCTCCAATAATTCGGCAATGGCTTGGAACTCCCCAGTGCATTAGTGTCCAGGGTCACATAATTAATGACTAATGAAGGTCATATTGTTGCAATAACGCAATAAAAACACCAAAAATGGCGCAAATTGAACGGAAAATGGAAAATGTTGGAAAGCGATGTTTGGTTATTCTCAAAATATTTCCAAATTTTCCCACGTTTTTTCCATTTTTTCCATTTTTTCATTTTTTCCATTTCTCCTTTTTCCCCTTTTTTTTTATTATTATTTTCATGCACGTTGCCTCGGCAACCCCTCCAAAACCTTATTCCACCTTGTTCAAAAAATGCCACCCAAATTCGCCCAAATTCGCCCAAATTCTGTGCATTTCCCCAACCAGCGAATCATGTGCCTGATCAGCAGGATCGCCAACATGAGGAATGTACGCCTGGGTTAGGGCAGGAGGGTCAGGGGAAGAAATCTGAGGGTCAGGGGAAGAAATCTGAGGGTCAGGGGAAGAAATCTCAGGTCAGAGGCTTCGGCTGAGTAATTGCCGAAAACGAGGCTATGTACCTACCCTGGTTGAAATTGTGCAACGCTGAGAAAAATTATCGCTCTCTCTGAGCCCTATTCCACGAGCAGACCGATCAGGAGAGCTGCCCTAACCCTTAGCCCACTGTACAGGCGACCACATGTGATTTGCCGGACGCGCACGCGTGATATTTGTATTTCCAATAATATTGCTGCAGTGTGAATATTTGTCATTTAAATTTTAAAAGATTTTGTGGAAAATCGCCAGAAAATCGCAAAAATAGAAAGGAGACCGAGGTGACCATGGGACGACTCACGCCGAAATCACGCAAGACGTGTTATATCACTAGTGCCGTTTCTTCGTTTGGTTACCGTAATAGGAAGACTAATTTTTTTAAACGGCGGAAAAAACGAACAAAGAAAAAGGAGAATAAAAGAAGACAAAATAGTGGGAATTTTAAGTGGTGTATAAATGGAAATGGAGTGAGAAAAAAGAAAAGAACAGGTTAGGAAAAGGTCAGAAAAAGGTGCAAAATAATATACGTCTTCTGACTGTGTTTACTTGTTTTTCTCTATTTTCCTCGAATTTTCCCGTGCAAAATGTTTTTTATTTGATTATTATTTTTTATTTTTTTTTAGTACGGCTTGTTATACACGCATGGGTTAGGGCGGCGTTTAGGGGTCGAATATCCCAAACGGGCAAGATACTAATTAAGGGTTAGGGCTGCCCTCCTTGTTCCCAACCTCGTGTATGCATTTCAAACTTTTAGCGTTAAATCTTATTGTGAACCCAAACATGTCGCTTGTACCGTACAAGGTACAAAACGCGATATTATATATACCAAGAGGCAGCTTCGTTAATTGCACATTAGACACGTTCTTGATACCCTTCCGACCCTTTACGTTCGTTACACAGGCTCTTCGGCATCTACAAAAACCACAAAAACCACACATTCACTACACAAAACCACATTCACCACATTCATTCAATCACGCTCTTTTTTCAAAAATGAAGTTCTCTACCGTCTGTCTCTCTCTTGTGGCTGCTTTTGTGTCTGCCCAGGCCCACGAGGACGAAGTCACCTCCACCACCACCTCCACCGTCATTCTGTACTCCACCGTGGGTCACGAGACTGTCACTGTTTCTCGAGAGCTTGAGACTCCTGCTGTTTTTGCTGCTGTTGAGTCTGAGTCGTCTGTTGAGTCCTCTGAGGCCTCTGAGGCATCTGCTGAGTCATCATCTTCCGTTGAGTCTACCACCTCCTCTTCTTCTTCCGTTGCTGAGGTTACTGCTCAGGCTGCTGTTATCACCTCCTCTGTCCGTGCTATTGCTCTCAACACCACCGTGGAGTCTTCTTCTGCCTCCTCTACTGCCTCTTCCGTTCGAGCCATTGCCCTGAACACCACCTCCGAGGCCTCTTCTGTCCCCGTGACCACCTCCTCGGGCTTCCGAAACTCCACCGTCGTTGCCGTGAACTCCACTGTTCCTGCCACTTCTTCCGGTTCCGCTTCGGCTTCGGCTTCTTCTTCGGCTGTGCGAACCACCGCTGTTGTCACTGCCAACAACGCCTCCACCTCGGCTGCTGTCGTTTCTCCTACCGCCAATGCCAACGGTGCTGGTGTGAATGGAGTTGCAGGTGCTTTGGTTGTTGTGGGTGTTGTTGCGGCCCTGATGTAAGACATTTACGACATTTACGAGAGCGTAGCTCGAGTGAATGTACACCGATTTGATGTTTTGAAACACATTTACGAGAGCGTAGCTCGAGTGAATGTACATCGCATTCTACAAGTACAGGTGTACATCTAATCGGTGTATTTTTACGAAAAACTTTTTACTTCTTCTGGAGTGCCAATTCTGTTCTCCCCTTAATTCCCCCCTTTATTTCTCGCCACTCCTTAACCCCTTTGAAAGGGATAGACGTGTTTTGATAGTACGGATATTACGTTGACCGTGGTTCACGTTGATCGTGTTATAATGGAGTTTGATTGCCACATTCACATTTACGAGAGCGTAGCTCGAGTGAATGTACCTGTAGTGAGATTGTATTGTAACATTTACAAGAGCGTAGCTCGAGTGAATGTACGTCGAATTGATATTTGTATTGTAGCTCACATTCAAGAGGGTGTAGCTTGAGTGAATGTAATGTCAATCTCACGATGAGAAATCCTCCCAACAAAAAGACCAGAATTTTCTCTCAAGTCATTGTAGTGAGTTGTTGTACTGTAGTTACGCTCTCGTAAATGTATTGTACTCTGTAGTGAGATTATTGTAGTTGTAATTAACAAGTTCTTCTTTGAAGGCTCACATTTAGGAGTGTAGCTCGAGTGAATGTATACTCTGAGTTGTTGTACTGTAGCCAGACTACGCTCTCCTAAATGTACATCGAATTGATGTATTGTATTGCAATCAGCATTTCTGTTCAAGTTGTGAGATCTTGTGCTGTAGCGTACATACTCATATCATAGTCAGAAGCTCTTTCTGTAGCCTCACAAATGACAGAGATTGTAGCATTTCTGTAAAGTATTTTTTTTTCAAGGCTCAAGACTCGTGTCTAGAACACCCGTTCAATAGGAGGCACTTAAGTTCCAACTTATCCAACTTATTGTGTATTAATGCACACCGTTCGATAGATTGGCTACAATGAAATTGGGGTCAAATTGGTGAAATTGTGAAACATGCTATATTAACGAGATTAGAGTCAGGTGAAACATGGGGTGCTATGCAGACCTTGAAAATCTTGGAACTGCTTCTCTGGTTCTCTCTTTTTTTATACAATGTTCCTAGCCAAGTTAGCCCCAAGTCCTAGTCTTGAACTTCTTGTAACAAGACTAATGATAGGGTACCTTGATAGTGAGCTTACAATAGGTGCAATTTCAATTGAAAGACCTTGTTCAGGAGTCCAGTTCCAGTATTTTTTAATTTTTTGTAACGATTCTTTTCTCCAGATCCAGACCCCTATTTTGGACCCCTGAAACAAACGAATACTTGTACCAACCAAGTGTGTAAAACTACAGGTACAATACCACACCAGTGTTAGAAACTACTACGAGTACAAGTACTGGATGTAAGAGCAGAGCTATATATGGCTAACGAGAACTGTTGGGTTGGAAGTCAAGAATACCGTTCATACATGTTAATCATCCCCAGACTTTTAGTGTCTATGTAAAAGAATGTAAGAGTTGAGAATGTGGCTTGAGCAGCCGCCATATGTGCATTCCCTTAGGCTACTCGTACATACATTAACAGAAGTATTCTTCCTGTGTGGTATACTGGAAGACACTTCACATAGACGTACCAGTAAGAATAAAAAATTAAACACTGACTCAATACAAGTTCATTTATCCATTTTCTTTGCGGAAACAACTTTCAAGTGCTCAATACCCAATCAAACCACGCGTTTTCTTAGCGCCTTTTTCTCGACTAACACCTGTAAGCGCCGTACCCCTGATCATACAGCACAGACGTCAATCTCCAAGACTGTAGAGTTGGATCTAGAGCTGCTGTGGCAAAAAAAACGTGACAGGAAACGTTCTCGGACTCAGAGACCTGTTTTCGGAGTGTTTGTTTGTTTGTATTCTTCTCTCATCTCAGCTTCTACTTGTAGGTCTCCGCATTCATACCATACATCGGGTAAGATCGCCAAGCTCAAATCTCGCGCTAAACTAGTCTATTGTTTCCGGCTTTTTCCTTCCGGTTTCAAGATTGGCTCTAGTGCAGTATTAATAGCAGTTTATGGTCTATAATGGCACTATTATTTCAAGTTGTGAAGTACAGAAACATTGGGTGTAATGATGTCTAAAAACAACCGTAGAACATGATGCCTCGCTATATGTCACATGACACTTGATTATATACAAATTTCGCGTCACGTGACCTAACTAGCCCTCCGAGAGTTAGTCAGGGTTAGTCAGGGTTCCAGTAGATGTACGGATAGTGGTTTCAGAAGTATTCTTTTTTTGCATCAAAATTGTCAGTCCTTAAATTCATGTCTAGTGAGTGCAGTCATGAACCGTTTAGGAGTAATTCCCTAGGTTATCTCAATATGTATCACTTGAAGTAGAGATGACATTATCCAGCTGGTTTTGTGCTATTTTCTATGTATCACTCCAAGATGTCTGTTCTGAGCTCAGTTGGAGTATCTGAAATAGTTGGAAGATGATAGACATGTTTAACTATTAAGACTATTAAGCTGAACTAAAACGTTGTACTGCAAGTGTCTCTCTGGTTGAGCAGTTCTACAAGTATCTTCTTAACAACTCTCACACTCCTTCCAAAGCGTTAATAAATATTATATCAATCCCTTGGGCATGGTGAGACTGAGACTGCTATCAGAGGTAGAAATTAGGAGCTAGACTTATCCATCTAAAGCCCATTTTCATACATTCTTTCTCTACAGTAAGTACTTTAGTAGTTTGAGCGACTTTACTTGATTGACTGATTCGAGAGGAATATGAAGATAGTACTGGTACAGCACAACTCATTTATCAGCAGCTATTATGCTCATATTCTTGCCATAGATGCAACAGATTCCCAAGTACACTGAACCGATGTACACAACAAACATCAAAGTCATTTCTCGAGCACAGGGGATGAAATTCTCAGCGGGAATCAGCTCAATTGTCTCTTGAGTGAGGGCCAGTCCTGCTAACAAAAGAGACTCCTGTCTGCCTCTGTAAATCTCAAGGCAAATTCAACAATTACATCCTTCTCAAGTTGTGTCATAGTTGGAGTCTGGGTCGAGTCCATTCGTGGGAAGCAGGAAGTTCCTTGCCTTTCACATCAGGAGAAGCTGCTTAACCATGTGACCCGATATTCCTCACTTTCAGACTGGATGGGCTTCAACGGTACCTACTGTACCTCTTGTTTCGATCGTGACAGTGGCACCCTCCCTGGGAGGAAATCTTGACGGTTCATTTCCTCTTTTTCCAGCGTTTCGAAGGGTTTCCGTTTCTTGGCCCTCAACAATTCGTTGACTTGCGAGAAATTAAGGTGTACTTGAAAACCTGTTGGGGATTGGTCAAAAAAGTGGGCGTTTTCTTACAGCAAAGAGAATAGTCGGATATTGCACACGTAAGCTGTATTATTTGCATCTTCACCTCTGTCTCTTCATCGTGAACTAAATTTCTTAGAGTTTCAACAAGTTGTGCATGATTTACGCCGCTTTTATGCAAAACTTGAACAATTTTGTTGGGGTACAAAAGGGACACAAATAAGCTATACCCGCACTTGTTGAGTATAGCTTAAATAGCTGCCATAAAGTACCTGGCAATATGAGGAGAAGTGACAGGTTTTTGTTCACCAACAATCAAATCTGAAGAGCTGGAGTATTTCTGTCTACAGCGTCGATTATGCAGGTCCAGATTTGATGATAACGTTAAACGTCTCGGCCGAGTTACAAAATGAGGATTATTACTTGTAAGAGGGCAAACCCTGACTAACCCTGACTAACCCTTCTTGGTAGTCGTGTCTACAATCATGAGTTTCTTGTTTCGGCTGAGTCATTTGACCTAGTGGCAGATGTGGTTAGACATGTTAGACTGAAGAGTTGTGGTGTGATTCAATGAAGACACTTCACATATACCACACACATCTCACTCAATGGTATTCTCAGTATTGAGACTCATCAAACTGAGGAAACTCTTCAACTCTCAGAATTGACTACATTTCCCATGTTTTTGGAGACACATGAATTCTCTGGTCTTTCAGTCTCTTAGTCAAGAGCTCCAGAGTCTTCTTGTATCAAGGCAGGTATATGACAGCTTTCATATGAAGGTCCTGAGATTAAAATAATAAGACCACTTTAATAAGACCACTTAATATTATCATAAATCCCACGTCACCGCGAATCGAACCCACACCTCGCTTTTCACCCCACTTAAACTCTAAATGTATCTGTGCAACATGCAGGTGAATGGTCTACAATACGCCTTGCTCTCGATCACCACCTCTCTTCCTCCTGCTCAATTCATGTTGAAAAGCGGTCTTTCCAAAATGGTCAACAACATCAAGGTCGGCTTTGTGCCCGAGCACTTTTCTACCCCTCTCTTTTTCGCCCAGACCCACGGCTACTACGCTCAGAACGGCATTTCGGTCGATCTCAAGCCCTTCCCCTCTGGATCTGGCCACATGATCCAGTCTCTGGAGTCCGGCGAGATTGACTACGCAATTGGTCTCACCGAGGCGTTTGTGGCCGGAATCGGCAAGGGCATGACCCACTACAAGGTTGTGGGCACCTACGTGGACACTCCTCTGTGCTGGGCCATTTCCAGTGGATCTGACCGAGCAGATGTCACGTCCGAGGACCAGCTGGAGGGCAAGACGCTGGGCATCAGCCGAATCGGCTCCGGCTCCTACGTCATGCCCTTTGTGCTGGCCCACAACAAGGGCTGGACCAAGGAGTTCAACTGGGAGATTCTCAGCAACTTCAAGAACCTGCGAGACTCGGTCAACCACACCGGCGACGTCAACAAGAGCGACGCCTTCATGTGGGAGGTCTTCACCCAGAAGAAGTACTACGATTCGGGTGAGATCAAGAAGATTGGCCAGATCTACACCCCCTGGCCCTCTTGGGTGATTGTGGAGAAGACTGGTCTGCCCAAGAGCGAGGAGACCACCCCTGCTCTGCTCAAGTCCATCAACCAGGGCATCGACTACTTCAACAAGCATCAGGATGAGGCCGTTGAGCACATTTACACCACCCTGGACTACTCCAAGGAGGATGCCACCGCGTGGCTGGACACTGTCAAGTTTGCCGACGATGTGGCCAAGATTGACATGAAGAAGGTGATTACTAACACTGTCGATATGCTCAAGGAGGCCAAGATGCTCGACAAGGAGGCCGACGACAAGGTCTATGTGAAGGAGTATGATATTTAGGTGTGTAGACTAGTATATATGTTGAAATGTGTTATATTTGGTATGTAGTTACTTCTTTGGGGCAACTTTGTTAAGATCAACTTGTTTCAGGGCTTCCAGCGCTTCATCGGTTGAAGACTTGACACTTGTCTGGTTCTGTTTGTCTTGTAGCACCTCAAACAGTTCGTTATCAGACTTGTACGCCTTATTCACCTTTCCTTTGGACAGTAATGAAGCAGCTAAAAGATCCTGATTAGTTTTTTTGAGAGCCTCCAGCTCAATAGTCAACTGCTCAACCACACTGTTCAAACGTTTGATTTCATCTGTTTGACGTTGGTGAATGGCTTTCCATTTGGAGTTTGAAGTTTCCAATTCTTGTTTCGTTTTGTCGCACACTTTTTCAATCTCCTTTTTTGCTGCATTGGAAACTTTGTTGATCTGTTCCTTAGCATCTCGTGTCACATTGTGAAGTGATATTTGCAAATCACTCACCTCCCTAATCAATCTGAGGCTTCTGTCAGTCGTGCTTCTCAATCTTCTGTCGAATGACAGATAGGCCTCATGGGTGATTCTTGCTCTTTCGTGTGCAAAGTTGTTTCTCGTAACCATCATGTGTTCGATTTCTGCTTTCAGAGACTTTTCGGTTACCAGCGCCTGTTGCATCAGCTCTTTGTTGAATTGCAAATGAGCTGCGATTTTCTTTTCTCGCTGCTCGACCATTCGCTCCAACTCCTTAGTCCAACACTCGAGTTCCTTCACTTTTGCCTGACACAAAGAGTGATCAACGAAATTGCCAATTTCCTCCATCTGAGCGAGACCGTTCAGGAGATTGTTCTGTGAGATTTCCAACATACGGCTCAAATCAGCCAGCATTTTTTGAGACTTGTCCAACTGAACATTCCTGTCAACAACAGTTCTCTGACTTCTTCTCAAGGCCGACTTCATGAGCCTGTTTTTTCGTTTCAGCTGGTCAATCTCAAGAGATTTTTGCACCCATCGTTTCTCGAGTTTGTCGAAACAGTCGAGATTGGTTATGTCGACATTCAGAGATGGAAGCAGATCTTCAACAAGAGCTCTGAACTCTCTAGACGCTTGGTTCCTGTGTTAGAGAAGAAATGGAATAGTTTTCTTGAAAACTCACATTCTCTGCTTCAATCGAGGAGCACAATATTTGGGGCACTGATGGAGATGTTATTAGGTGTTTAATCGCAATGACAGCCTCAGATATAATGGCTCATTTTTTGACATGTCGTTTCGAAAGCCAAACATTCAAATAAATACACAGCCAAAAACGACCCGTCAAGTGGTCTACAGATCTTCTGGATGTGTCGATATCCACAGTATAGCGATTCCACTTTGCTTTCGAAAGACCACACCAAATCAGCCTCAATCCACAGTGGCACATTGATGCAAGACGACTCAATGAAGGCTGTGACTTTTGATAGACATCAAATCAAGTATCGTATAAGTAACTACCGTACCACTATGAGTACTTGTACCCAGTCTATGTCTATTCAGAGAGAAGTCTCCTTTGAAGTGTTGTCAAAAATGAAAGCAATGATATAGATCCTGTTACTTGTAGTCAGTGTCGAAGAAGCCTGTTCAAGCCTGTTTACATGTACTAGACCTCAGTGTTATCTTTCCTACAAGTACTCTATCAGACTGACCAAAAATGTTGCGTTAAAAATCAATTTCATTTCCAGTAAGACCTCCAATGGTATCAAAATGAAGCCCAAGAGCCGCCGGTTTCGATGGTACAGCCGGATTTCTCGAAAGCCTGATATTTCTTTTTCTACCACAAATCACATATTAAGCTATACTGACCTCGTAACTTCTAAAAACAGATATCCCAATACCATGAGGCTGATACAAAGGGTGTAGCACATTAGACTTAAGGTTATCGTGTGGCTGATAGTGCATACGGTGAACTTTATCCGCATTGGGTCTAATGAGATGGGATATGAAAATACGTGGATTTGTTGCACAATAAAGCGAATAGTAAGGAAAAGAGAACCAAGTATGAATATATACATCCATTTTCTTACCTCGTACACTCTATTACATTTCTTTTCCCCCTTCTGTACAATTTTTACTCACCTCCTTCAGTTATGAGGCACGGCCAAGAAGAACCACATCAATACGACTTGAGTAAATGCAAGCGAAAAAGCCCAGAAATGGGGAAATTATCGAATCTGCGTCTCTCCTGTCCCGGTCACGTGCACCACATGTCCCCATTGCGTCTGCCACATGCTCAAATTATATAAACGAGAGGTATGACCAAGTGAGACATCAGACATACCACGATAACCCACTTTTGATCTCCATACCATGGCATCATACTCAACTCCTCCGCAGTCACCGTCTGCAATGATCCTTCCATCTCTTCCTTTCGCAGGTCCTACATCTGACGATCCTTACGGAATTCGTCGAAACACTGTCGATATCTTTGAAAACGGATACATGCAAAGTCACCTGGCCAGTAACGGAGCTCCTTCAATCACTCACGTGCGTCCATCTGACCTCCATCTCCCTACAAGTACCTTTGACATTTCTTTCGAGGATCCTGACCTTACTGCAGACATTGCATCTTCTCCAGCTGCTGAGGACTTCGCTGACTTTCTAGACTTGTCTTCTTGCAGCGACTCGAACATCAAATCGTCTCTGAAGGTGTCGAAACCGAAGCCCAAACCTCACCAAATCAGACTCGAAAAGACCCTGGATCACGTGATTGACAACAAGGTGAAATGCAGCCCACTGGCGGCTTTCTTTTCAGAAGCTAAAGCAGAGCTTGATGACAAGGTCTTCAATGCAAATATGGTGCTTGGAAAGATTTTCAGAAAGTACGGAGACACAAAAATCTCCATAGACCATCTGGAAAACATGCCAGAACCTTTTGTGGTCGAGGAAATGGAGAAGAAACCCACAAAGAAGACACCCAACAGATCTACAAACACCTCTCATCGCACAAACTTCCACCCCAGTGTTCTCAGACACAACTTCAACTCTACAAGTACTAACAAACCCCAGCCGCTGAATCTGACTAAGCAGGCGTTTCAATATAACCCCAGTTTAGCCGCACCTCTGAGCGTGACCAAGATGCTGTTTGGAGACAAGTACAACGTCAACCACATGCCGTACTCTCCTTCTCAATGGAACTTCATCAGCTCCGAGTTTCAGAATCTTCTCAGTGAGATGGAGGCGACAGTCAAGAGGACACACAACTAACGTAAGAATAAGAATCATAAACCTATTGATATCATGTTACATGCGTAGAATCTATCTAAGGGTGTTTTGCAAGCTTGCAGCTCAAACGTCTAAAAAGTACAAACGGGGAGGTAAAAGTCCTCCACGACCCAGTACCGTCGCTTAATTCCGTCCCACACGTGGCCATCGTCGCCGGTAACGTCCTTGTTCACCTTGATCACCTGGTACTCGACATTGAGTCCATACTCCTGCAGATCCACCTCAACCACGTTCTTGTAAACGTCGTAACAGACCTGTCGGTCGGCTCCAAGACCGTTGAAGAAGGAAAACACGCCCGTGGGGGCCAGCAGACCAACCACATGGTCAAAGAAGTCCACCAGGTCGCTGTAGTTTTCCGAAAAGGTGTCGTAGTACATTCCATCAAAGTACACTCCCTGGCTCAGCAGCTCGGGAAGAGTATCCTGCCATCTTCCCACAAGCACAGTCACCCCGGGCTTGTCCATCCAGCCGTCCTTCTCCATCTTCTCCAGCACGTCAGGGTGAGCCTCACAGATGTAGTGCTTGGAGGGCTTCTTAGACTGCAGGTAAGTATCGATGATACCCAGTCCGAAGCCCACATTGAGAACAACGGGGCCCTCAGAGTCCTTTTCCACACGCGAAACAAGCAGATCCGCGCTCTTCTGCATAATCTCGTCTTCCCAGTCCATCATGACTCCATCATTCTGAGTGGTGATGAGCGTCTTGTTATCGTCAGTGTAAGTGAGTTTGTCCTTGAGATAATCCATTTGGGATCCAGCCAGATCCACATCGCCGCCCTTTGGTGCAGCCTGCTTCTCCTCGGTGTCCTTCTTGTCTCCCACGAGCTCGGGCACCTCGTCCACAGTCTCTCCATCTACCACGACCTCCAGACCTGCCTCCTTGGCCTGCTTGATGGCGTCTGCGATGGCCTGCTGAATATCGCCGGTTTCCTCTCCATCACGTGACTCCTCTTCCTCCTCGTCGTCCACCTCCATCTCTTCGTCTTCGTCGTCGCTCAGGAACTCGACATTCTCGGATTTGTTGATTCGACGCAGAAACACCTCGGACCGAGTGCCTGCAGACACAATCTCGTTATAGATACTGGCCAGCACCGAGTCCCTGGCCTCGCCCTTGCTTCTGTCCCACGCCACGCAGCCCGGCGTCTGTCCCTGCTCGTCCAGCAGCATCCAGCCTGCTCCCCACTGGAACAGCTCGCGCATCATTTCCAGAGCCACGTCGAGCTCCTGCTGGGATGCGTTGCTGGGGAACGACGAGCAGATCACGTGCAGGGGCGTGGTGCCGTCGATCGTGATGTCGCCCTGAATGATCTCCTTCTTCTTGGTGGCCTCCTCCTCGTCGGTGAACAGACCCAGGTCCGAGGTGGTGATGGTGGCCGGAATGTTTTTGCGCATCACCTGGCGCACGGTCTCGAGATGCGAGTCTTGCGAAATGGGCCGCTCGGTGAACGAACACGCCTCAAACAGGCTCTTTCCCAGCCTGGTTTCCTCTTCTGTGAATGACATGGTGGTAGAAATGTGTGTATTATCTCTGGTTTGATCCTGCTGTTTCTGTTGTCAGTAGTGCAACGTTCTTTTAGACTAATGCAGGCTGAGGTGACAATTGGCGGGGGTGGCGACAACTAAGGCGGGAGTGCAAACAACAAATCCGTACAGCGCGAAATCTCAACGAGCCTCTATTCTCTCCGACAGCGTCCGGTCTTTAAGCTGGAAAAAATCTACAGCAATTTTCCGACGCATGCATGAGCTTAATCATCTTTTGAGCCCATCATGAATACGGTGTGGTTTGGCCCCTGAGGCAGATTAGTAAGCGCTGTAGAGCCGCGACAAGGAATATTTCGCGGTAAATCGAATCGCCGACGTGCAATCATGTGTCGGCTCGGTCCACGTTTCTCTGGGCCACTCCCTTCACCGTTTCAAATGACGTAGATTTTTTTCATCCGGAGATAAGCGGCTGAGCATATTCAGGGGATCATATTTGGATAAGGATGTGAAACTGTGCAAGTGGGCGATTTTTGAAATAATTTAAAAAATATTGTGGGGTATTATTCAGCCCGGGAGTGTAGAGTCTCCTTTTGTTGCGATTTATTCCACACCGGCACATCTCTTGTCCGCCATATCCGCGGATATTTCGGACAAACATGTCAAACTGAAGATACTCGTATTTCCGCAGGGAAAAGGACCCACCGTGACATTGCTGGCCCCGGAACAAGGCCATTGAACGCTCCGATCAACCCACACGACGCCCACAGCGCCCAAACGACAACTTTTGGCTCCCGGGTTTTAACTCCGAGGCGTACATAACAAAACGTATGTCTTCCAGTTTCGCAGCAACTAGAGCCCCCGAAACTTCTCCAGGAGAAGCGATCCGGTGGTGTACGCCCGCTGGACAGCTGCTTGTGTCTCTGGAGGTCGTAGTGCTCTTTCTGGGCTCCTTTACCCCACATTGCACTCCACATGTCAAAGTTCCATATCAGTACGACCCCGTATAAGAGATCTCTTATTACCTTCCTCTTGGGGATGACGTGATTGCCTGTTTTGCGTCTTGCCTTTTGCAGCCTCTTGGACCTCTCTCTTGCTTGCGGATTTTCTTCTTTTGCCAGAGCTGGTTGCCATCAATGTCAGAATACTTGCACCCAAACTCAGTCGGAGCGACTACGGACATATCACGTGTGCAGGAGGAAATATGTGGACGTATATCGCTTGTCAATGTACGACACCGTATGGGTTATGGGTTGCTGTTAAAGCGGTTCTTTTTATCTGTCTTCATACCACCTGTGGGCTCAGGTTAAGAGTATTGCCAACTAGGTTGTTGATCTTTTGTTGGGACACCAACCCTAACTTTACTAGCCCTTCAGAACTTTCTCCAACTGCACGGTGGGGTTGCAATAAGACAGTAAACCACAACAAGTATTTGTTATAGACAACTCTGGCTCCAAGAATACTCGATAACCAAATGTGCTTAATAGGCCATCCAAAACCGTTTCGAAAAATGCGCGATTTATGGCTGATTATGTAATCACGCGCAAATACCCCCACCCCCAACATCTCCCAACCCCTGATCTTGGAGAAGTGCATGTTCCTGCAGAAACCATGCTTTTTTGAAACGTCCCGTTGTGGCAGGTCTACAACAGGTGTATCATTCGATTTGGGGGTACGAGAGACATACTGAGATTTTTGCCAGATTTTTTCATCCATAACAATAGCAGTTCCATCTGGTTAGACCTCCATTTCGTCGACTTTTGGCGTTGTCAACATGTCCCTCAAATTCTCAAATCTTGCTCCCAATCGAGGAATGTGACAAATAGGGGTGCGCCTCACGCAAGCCACTCTGCAGACTTTTTTTGCGGTGTCACGTGACCGAAAGTGTGTATATCCGCGCTGACTAAGCAACTCCTTCCGTGCCCTCATTTTTCCAGGCTCCAAAGGTGCACGCCACCCTGGCCTGCTGGTCTGTGTAATTTAAACAGAAGGGTGTTTTCAGAGTCCAGGCCATTTTGAGTTCCTCAGATGTGAGATTAAAAGATTTTCTGGGAGGTTTAGAGTCACGTGCGCTGTATCAATATGACCGCAAAAGTGCCACGAGTGCATTCGTACCTTTAAAACCTTATTTCATCCACTTTCCCGCTCCTATTATTGCACCTTCCTGGACCTCCACCTTGTACCCATCTGAACTTTATGTGGCAGGGTCACACAAACACCTTGTTTCCTGTATCGTACATACATACACACACACGACAACAGACCCTTTTGTGAGCTTTGTTTGGGTGCGATTTTCCAGCGGCGTATCTTTGAGATAATCTGCGAGTTTCCCCGGCAACGAGTCCACTCTTCGTTTTCTGTGACCACGCCTCCTTTTGACGACCCTGCTTGACCAGTCACAACAACAACAACACATCCTTTTCAGCAAAACCGACTTATCCACAGCGACACATATAGAAGTTGTGTGCATCATTGTGTTTTGCTACTTCTGCATTTCAAGTGAGTAACAGGCGGTATCTGGAGTGGATAGTGCAACTCTGAGGGACGAGGTATTGTGGTGATGACATGTGCGGTGTTCAGTGGATTTGACGGAGTCCAGGCGAAACGGATGTAATGAAAGAGGAGTTTCAAACGTTTTCAGCCGTTTTCAGGCGGCGTTTTTCCCGTCTTTATCAGATGTGTCGAAGAACTAAATGATACCACGACAAAATCACTACTGAAGACTGCTCAAACACAAGCCATGGCATCAGAACATATTTCCTGGATGACTAGCAATCGTTGGTTCACTGCACATGCCCTATTTTTCGCAGGGGTGTACTTGTCTGCCTACCTGCTGTCCAAACCACTGCACTTACCCATATTGCTTCCTTGTCATAATCTAACCCAGCCGCTAATTAACGACTCTTCAAAAAACGACAGTAGACAGACAATCTTGTCGACTACAGAGTGAGTGTGTGTGAAGGAAATGCCCTGTGGGTGCTATGTTGGTGATGTTATGTGGGGGCGATGGTTTGCTGAAAGTGTTTCCTAGTCGCTCCTGGATCACTTTCTTGCTACTGACATTTCTTGCTACATGGAGTGGTGGTAACTTGCGATTTGCCCAAGAGCGAAGCGAATGGACATCTTCGCTCTTGGAAATATTCGCTCTTGGAAATCTTCGCTCTTGAAAATCCTCTGTACAATTCCACTCGCTTCGCTCGTGAAATTGTGAAAATGTCACATTCGCACCTCCTGGTGGCGAGATGTCACCTGTCATGCATGTCAGATCCTGCTTCTCGAAATTATTCTCGATCTACTTACAATATACTAACTGCAGCTCTCTTACTTCCCCTTCTTCCACACATCTCCCTACACCCCACACGACGACATGTACTCGGACGATGTGGCTAGTGTCACCAGCAGTGACAATGAGCAGGTCGAGAGCGACTCCATCCGACGAGCTCTGCGACGCTCGGCTCTTCTGCGATCCGCCTCCAGTCGCCACGGCTCTTCTGCCGTCAACCGCTCGGGAGCCTCCTCTCCCACCTCGTCGTCGTCCAACTCCATCCAGTCGGCCGAAACAGACTCGGATATCGACATGGACGACGTAGCCGAGGCCGACGGCGTGGAGCCCGACAAGGACGCCCCCGTGCACCAGCTGCCGTCGGAGCTGCTGACGGTCATCTTCACGATGCTGCCGGAGCGGCGGGACGTGCACAGCTGTCTGCTGGTGTCGAAAACGTGGTTCATGTCCTGCGTGGACCTGGTGTGGTTCCGCCCACATCTGCCCAAGGACCTCACACGCCTGCAGCAGCTGTTGCGCACGCTCAAACAGCCCGTGGCGTCGCAGACGGTCCCCTACGCAAGCTATATTCGACGGCTGAACCTCACCAACCTCACCGGCGAGATGACCGACGAGCTGCTGAGCGGCGTCGCGGTGTGCACGCGCCTGGAACGACTCACACTGGCCAACTGCACCGCATTATCGGACGCCAGCCTGGTGCCGGTGCTGCAGCAAAACTCGGGGCTGCAGTCGGTGGACGTGACCAACGTCAGCCACATTACTGACGCCACCATCACCGCCCTGCTGCCCTCCAAACGGCGGCTGCAGGGCCTGTACGCCACCGGGTGCGCCAACATCACCAACGCGGCCATTGTGGCGTTGGCGACCGAGTGCCGGCTGCTCAAGCGCATCAAGGTCAACTCGTGTCCCAACGTGGAGGACGAGGCCGCCATGGCCCTGGTGGACAACTGTCCGCAGCTGGTGGAGCTCGATCTGCACGAAAACAGCGCGCTTTCGGGCTCCGTAGCCACCGAGGCCCTGCGAAAGCTCCCCAACCTGCGGGAGCTGCGGGTGGGCCAGGTGACCGGCGTGACGGACGCCTGTTTCCTGGGCTTCCCCGCGCGGCCGCAGTTTGACCGGCTGCGAATCATCGATCTGACGGCATGCAACTCCATCACCGACGCGGCCGTCGACCGGCTGGTCACGTGCGCGCCCAAACTGCGACACGTGGTGCTGGCCAAGTGCACGCGGGTCACGGACCGCAGCATACGCTCGCTGCTGCGCCTGGGCAAGTCGCTGCACTACCTGCATCTGGGCCACTGCGCCTCCATCACCGATGCAGGTATCGCCCAGCTGGTGCGCGCCTGTCAGCGTATCCAGTACATTGATGTGGCCAACTGCAGCCAGCTGACGGACGCGGCTGTCGAGGACCTAGCCTCGCTGACCAAGCTGCGGCGAATTGGGCTGGTCAAATGCGTCAACATCACCGACGCGGCCATTTACGCCCTTGCAAGCCGGTCGGGCTTCGAGGCGTCGCTGGAGCGGGTGCATTTGTCGTACTGCGCCGGCATCAGCATCCCTGCCGTTCTGCGACTTGTGAACGTGTGTCCCCGACTCACACACTTGTCCCTGACGGGAGTGACGGCTTTCCTGCGACAGGATTTCCGTCAGTTCTGCCGAGAGCCGCCGCCAGAGTTCACCCAGCACCACCAGTCGCTGTTCTGCGTCTTTTCTGGCGACGGGGTCAAGCGGCTGAGAAACCATCTCAACCAGCTGGCCGAGGCGGATATGGGATACCTCCTTGGTGGTGGGGGC
The DNA here is from genome assembly GCA_001600535.1 of Yarrowia sp. JCM 30696. Lineage (NCBI taxonomy): Eukaryota > Fungi > Ascomycota > Dipodascomycetes > Dipodascales > Yarrowia > Yarrowia sp. JCM 30696. Next base: position 1,370,692 of record BCKG01000003.1, on the reverse strand, counting down.
TTTGCCGGCGGGCTAGGTCCCGGGATGGGCGGCGGCCTTGGAGGAACAGTTGGCACCGCAACACTGGAGGAGCTCATTGCTGCCCAGCGACGGGTGCGACACATTGTGAACGAGGTGTTCCCCGACGGACGTCCGCATGGAGGCCTGGACGGGCTGGGCATGGACGGTATGGACCCACTGGCCCAGCTCGAGCATGTTCATCACATTGAGCGGGTTATGGCGCGTCTGGAGATGGAGCGCCAGGAAGGGATGGAGCAACGGCATCAGCAGGAGCAGCGACAGCTGCGGGAGGGATTCCGACAGGCCGACCAGCGGCAGCTTCGGGAGGGTTTTGGTCAGCCCGAGGGACAGGCCCAGCCCGCTCCCCCTACAGTGCTACCTGTTCTGCCTGAGGGCGGAGCTCTTCCTGGAGCTGGAGCCATGGGCCAGCCCGGAGCAGCAGGTCTGCCTGGCGTCGTGGGTCAGCCCGGGCTCATGGGCCAGCCTCCCGTCGCTCCTCGAGGTCTGGAGCGCCAGATGCAACAGTATAATGAGGCGCTGCAGCAACTGCAGATGCTGGAGGGTCGGCCTGAGGTGGACCAACAGCTGGTTGCCGAGCTGCGACGCCAGGTGGAGCAGCATGGTCGAGAGATGGGACAGGGCGAGTAGTCCCTACGTAGAGTAGAAAGGTATAGGTTTAATTTATTAGCTGCATGGAAGTCTTTGGGGGCGCAGGACGTGTGTTTTAGTATCTTCCTATTTTCAGTGCTCGTACCGACGAGATCATCGGGGGAGGGTTCCCGAAAATGACTTCTCGTTTAATATACGGGTTTCATGTGGAGGTAGAGCCTGTTCGGGCACAAGGAACTTGTTGAGGTTGCTGTATGGATGTTGCTATCGGTGTTCGATGAGGTCGGTAAGCGAGCTAGAGGGTGTGTAGGGGTGTTATGGAGGTTACAAGTACGAGATATCGGTATAAGGGCTTGACAAGTAGATGAGCAATTGTAGATGATTTGTAAGCAGTCAAATATGGACTGGAGTACTTGTAGTTGGTACTTGTACCGGTACATACGAGTAGCTACTTGATACAAGTACTTGCTTTTGATTTCGTAAAGGTCTTATGAGCTGTATCTTCAGTACTTGTAATGAATACAACTGAACAATAAAACATAATGTGTTTCAACGAAAATACAAAAAGAGTACGACTTGGCAGCGTCGTAAATGGCTCTACTTGTACAAGTACAATGTAACAGATGTGTTTCTGTTTCAAGTTGCGAAAGACCCTTACAGATGCATGTATCTCATCGTACAATTACACTGTGCAAGTAGAGAAGTTCATGAGCTTATCAGAAGGTGAGAAACGTCCGTGCCGTTTGATTTGATGCATTCAGAGTACAAGTAGATCCCAAACGTGGTATTTCTGTTCTCCGCTTTGTTCTTGGAGAGCAACTACAAGTACTTGTACTTGTATGAAGATGAGAGGTTGACTTGGAGACAACAAACAGGGAACTTGCTTGGCATTATCACTGGCAATATCCGCAGTTCACAAGTCAGATCTTTATCAGCTGATTTTTCGACTCGCAAACAACTCACTTGCTTGAAACAAAAAGCTCCTTGTCCACACAATCATCCACCATTGCTCTTCGGTTGTGCATGTTGAATGCGAGCAGCATAGAGATCGAGAAAGACTTTGGTCTGCTGATGAAACGAGCAACAGAAAAAGAACGAGGACTTCGACATGAGAATTTCCTGCAGTCGACGATTCTTTTGCTGCCCACAACACTTGTATATATTACGTAATATACCCCGCATCACGTCCCATCGCAATCTGGAGATGCAGGTACGGATACAGCAGGGGACGCAGCATTGCCGATTCCGAAGATGCCACAGCAGTCTCCACTTGACGGCCCGATCGCTGGCATATCACGATTCCTCATCTCTATCTTTGCACCTCGGCTAGCCCCCCATTTCCGGTTTATCCGGAGTGAAACAAGGGTTGCAAACAAGGCCCGAACGCGGCATCCGAAAAGAGGCCGTGTGAGACATGTGTCTCGGGAGATTCACAAGGACTCCATCGGTTTCACCTTGTCGCTATGGACTATGGGTGCTAATAGGTCTCACATTCCAGGGTGATTAGTTATCACCAAGGCTGGCTGGGGATATCGTATACAGATTAAGCAGTCACCTACTCATTGAGAGAGTTGCAAGCACATCAGGAGTGACTTCAGTGTATTGAACAGTCTCTGCTATAGTACGGATACTGTAACACCGTGATACAGCTTCATAACAGTTTGATCCACAATCATGTTCAAGCCCTAATGTATCGTACATACCCGTAGTGTAGTTCTTACAACTCCACACAGATGCACGATAAATCCCGCTTGCAAAGACTTTTGGAGATTTTGACAAATAATTTACGTCATGGACAGTTTCACATCCACTTTTCTTTTTCCCCTCAGATCTCCGACCCTGGATCATGTACAAGTAGCTAATCACACGGGGCCACGAAAATGGGCCGGGCAGAATACGAAGATGATCATCTATCCAATATTGTGCAGTTTCCGGCCACTTGAAGATGGCCCCTGTAACAATAATACGAGCTTTCGGCCGATGCTAAAGTAGACCAACTATAGGAGCTATAATACTGGCTCCGCACGCTAAAACACAACGACTGTTTGGATCTGAACGGGATTAAAACCACAACAGCTTTTGAGCACCTCCTATCCCCTGCCTGGCTGAATAATACCTCTACCGCAAGAAGATCCACAGAAATTGGTCCTTCAACCACTTTTCAGCTCGCTACTTTATCCTAATGCAATCTGAGACAGGTGCAGGGGTATTACTTGGTGGTAGGTGTCACTCTGCATCATTATTCGGAGGAGAGCCGTCCGTAGTGCGTCCAGATCTGATAGTAGCAGGCCCCTTTTCTTCTTTCTCAACGTTACATGATCGCCATAAATGTGGCTCTTCTCATGTGGCAAAGGCAGACTTGCTTTTTTCTTGTTCTCAACCTGTCTGTGAGTCCTTATTTTCTTGTGGCACAGTATTTGGTGTACTGCTCTCTTTTGCTCATTCACGTGACTACATGCGGGGTAAAACCTAAAATTAAAATGTCTTTGTCCAGCCCCCCCAACGGGTTCCCCTCATCCATGTGATAAATGCCCAGTCACGCGAAAGTGCTCCTAGGCTCTTTCCAAGCCCTCCAAAAACTTGCCTGACGCATTTGCGGGGCCCAAAAGACGTTATTATCGGTCTGTCGATCGGTTTTGACAGCCTCAGATCAAGTTTTTCGCAGCCCTGCCTTTTCATTTTGGTCACGTTTTAAGCTTCGCCCAAAATGGGGAAATAGACTTTATGCACCTTCCCCACATCAAAGAGTCCACTGAACACATGAGCTCTAGAGAAAAAACGGGCCTTTTGGCAGAAATGAAAAGTCATCTTTTGGTAAATACGGCTATTGAATAGGATGGATTTGTCGAGAAACTTTCGACTTGACTTTACTACACTGTCAAACTCAGCTGCATGTATAATTCAATTAAGGGTGTATGTGCCCTCTCAACACGGTCTCCCAAATGAAGACCTGACAGCTTGCACCTGACACTGTTGAGGTGTGACGTGCACTTGGAAGACGGTATTATCTGGCCAACAAGCGTGACACATTTATCCGGGGTTTTTCCTCTTTATTTGCACCCCCTTATCTACCCCCATCTTGTCTTATATCGACTAAAATACTACGTGTCTCACTTTCCCCACATGGGATGATCAGCAGTGTGGGGTGCAGCGTGCAGGACTGGTGTTTGTGCCTTTGTGCCAGTGCAGGGCGAGCAAGCGGAGTATGGTGGAGCACCGTACAGAAACATGTGCTGTTAGGCGAGCTCTTGGGGCGTGCCAGCCAATCAAGCTGGACAATACGGGGGTATGTACATGTATGTGGGACATGTGCAGGAGAAGTGTGTAGGAGCTTTGAACGCTAAAATATAGGCTTTGGGCCAAAAGAGGATGAAGCTAATTTGCTTGCCCCCACGGAAAAATAGCACCCTCGGAAGATTACAGCCTTCTGTCTGGGGTAATCTTTCTAACACTGCGATATTCCACTCACGCTAAGAGCCACTTTCTCAACACCGCACTTTCCAGCACCGCAGATTGTGTTCCCCAAGCCGTTTTTTTAGCAAGCCGTTTTTCTCAGCCAGTCGATTCTTGTGCAATAAGCGACTTTTCCACTTCAAACACCTTCAAACACCATCCAACCACCTTTTTGCTTCACCATGACAACACCCTCGCCTCCTCCTCTGCTGTCGTCCAGCTCGGGCGACTCTTCCAACGCCTCTCTGGCCACCATGAACCAGCCCACGGGCCACCAGAACATGAATCGCGTGTCTATCCAGAGTCTGTGCAACGACGGAGCCAGCATCAAGAGCGTCAGCAGCGGCAGTAGCAACAGAAGAGGCTCCATCCAGGACATTTTGAACGACGAGCCCAGTATCAGCCCCGTGAACAGCAACGGCATGAATGGCGTGTCTGCGAACCACACGCCCAACGGACGATACAGCCAAAACGACTATTTTGCGGCCGAAACGCTGGGAAACCTGAAGAGTAACACTGGCCCCGGCAACTCCCATGTCGGAGGCATGACTTCGCCCCCTCCTCGTGCCCACAACCCGTTTGAGGTCCCCATCCAGATCCAGCCGGGTTACCAGCCCTTGAAGGGTCTTTACAGTGATGTGAGTATTAGAAGGATAGGAACAGTAGGAAGGAAGGATTGTTGTATTTATGGCGTGGAATGACGTCAGTGATCTTTGGTGTCATCTTTGGTGTCATCTGGGGTTATCTTTGATGTCATCTGGTGTCATCTGGTGTCTTATCATCGTCTCTGGTATCATCAAAGGGTGTCAATGCTATAGTGACATCTCAAACAGCTAGATGTGAAACACGAAGCGGAACAACACTGTAATATTGGTAGTATCCAATCTTGCACCATTAGCCCGTTTCACGTCTCTGTCTGTGTGGTATCGCGATGGTATGACATCACAGGTAATCACTGGGTGGTATCTCTGTGGCACAGTCTTAGTCATCAGTTCTAGGCGTCATTTGTGGCATTTTCTCTCACATTTCCCCTCATCACTCACAAAACATGTGAATGCGTTGCCAATACGGGCTGGCGAGCTCCACGGGCCCGTATTGTCTTGGTCTCAACTTTTTTTTCGGGCTACACTACTGCCACACATATATCCCATCTACTTGCATGTGATTCCCCCACATGTGGGTGTGGAGTTATGTATCCCGTGGTTATGATTATGCCCGTGATTGTGCCATGATAACCATTCTGTGCGGTGTGATTGACGATCAGGGTCTTGGTGGGTGCTTCTTTAGCTTTTGGCTTTCTCTTTTTCGCACCAAAATGTGAGCGTGAAAATGCACGTGAGCTAAAAAAGTCCCAACACCCGCCAACAAGCCTGGCTTTTGAGTGTTGAGCATATGTTGAGTGAAGAGGAGAAACAAGGCGCGTCAACAGAGAGAAGGGCAAAAAATGCGAGCGAGACAGACATGAGGGCGCATCGGACAAAAGCCCGGAAGAACGGCACAAACGCAAATTTCACAAGCACATGTCACATGCCCGGATTATGCCACAAACCCGGCGGAACAGAGCGAAGATGAAATACGAGGTGCAGAAGTGTCATCTCCAGCCGTGATTGCATTTTGCGTGGTAATGAGCCGTCCCAAAAGGTCGACGCGCTTGCCTGTTTGGTGAAGGGTGACATTCTGGGCTTTTCGGGCTGTTTTTGCGTGCGCTTTGTGAGGGGTTTTCGGTGTAACAATGGGACTGAATCACGTTCTTCGTCACTATTTCGCCTGTCATTTTTTTTTTGTGGCTGTTGAGTTGCGCAGGGCGATTTTTAATCACCAACCCTCTCCCACACAATCACATCGCCGATCTTCTGTGTCTCTTTCTACTACAATGTCTCAAGAGTAGCGCCTCTCCACCTCAACTATCACATGAGAATGACGTCTGATTTTTCGACTTTTGAGTTCGACAGGTGCATAAGGCGAGGATAGTGAGCAAGTGCAGGGGTGTTACAGTGGTATTGGAGCGAGAGAAGGGGTCTTGCAGCCTCTGGCGACTCCTCAGACACCACCAAACGCCCCCCAACTTGTTGCGACACGCCTCCATGTCACCGCTGCCATGTCACATTCACCTCATCTCGTCGCCTTCCCCGACCACCTACATTTCGAGCTTCCATACTAACCCAGACCTTTCCTCCCAACGCACCCAACCCAAACCTAAACCCTGTTTTGCACAAAACACATGAACGTGATACTGCAAACTTCCCCTCTGATAAAGGCGCTGTGTCCATATCATCTCAGCACAACCACATCTCCAACCCCCAAACGACTTTTGCCTCGCAGGGAGCCCAGACCCAGTACCACAGGCTCCAGACCTCCTCCAAGACCTTCACTCGAGACAGCCCCTACCACAGCAGAACCCCTTCTGTGGATGACGACGGCATAAGACAGACGTCCTTTCTCAACCGAGTCTACCAGTCCTCCAAGTCCTACAGTCCCCGATTCCGCTACGGAGCAGAGATTGTCGAGCGGTGGGCCAGTTCCGAAACCACCAGCCAGGCCTCTTCCACACCAGCAGCGTCTACACCCGCCAGCGCAACCAGCAACACAAACAGCAACTCTACCAACACAACCATGCCCAAGGCTCTCTCTTCAAAGTCGCTGGACGCGGCCTCCATCCACATGGCATCCAACGGCGCGCCTCCACTGATACAGAAGTCGTCGCTGCACGACTTTGAGCGCCTCAAATCCGGAATTGACGACATTCAAAACTCGGACACAAACGGCACCCAATACAGCGTCGATGTCGGGTCGCAGGGCCTGCGCATGCGAATCCAGACCCAGGGCTACGCCCCCAGCGGCCCCCACAGCAACAGAGGCAGCCCCGTGCCCCCATCGCCGGCCCTGTCGACCTCCACGTCCTCGGGGTCCACCTCGGCGGCAGCATCCAGAGCCACCTCTTCTCCCGTGCCTCAACAGCCTCAGACTGCAGCCACCGCCGCCACCAGCGGGCCCCGGCCCGGCCAGCCTCGGTCGGCGTGGCAGGAGGTGCTGATCAGCGCCACGTCGCTGGCGTCGCTGTCGCAGGACTCGCGCAAGCGACTGCGATACTGCCTGCACCTGCTCAAGCTGGCCAACGCCCATCTGGCGTCCACCGTCACCAAGCTGCAGGGCGCCATTGCCGAGGAGACGGCCTACAGCTTGGCGCAGTCCATTGCCGCCAACCACGTGCCCCACAACGAGCGCCAGGCGTACCTGCATCAGCCGCCCTCCACCGAGCCCGCGCTGTCCATCACGGCCCTCAAGGCCGACGTGGTGTCCACGATCCGCAAGATCATCAAGGTGGTCAGCCAGTACGCCGGCAACAGCTTGCCCGAGCCGGCCCGGTCCCATATCCGAACCTACATTCTGGGCCTGCCCTCTCGATGGGCCTCCACCACAGCCTCCACCAACATCACTCCCACGCGGTCTCCCGCCGCCTCGCAGTCGCCCGTGGGTTCTCCCAAGGAGTGTGTGACTCCCGACCACCAGGGCCCTCCCCTGCCCACCAACACGGTGTCTTCGCCCGTGCCTGAGGCCCCCTCGGACGAGCAGCTGTCGCGCCACCGAATCGAGGTCGAGGCCGGCGGCAAGGTGCTCATTCTGGCCAACGAGGCCCTGGACATGCTGGGCAACATCATCAGCATTGTCGACGGCACGCTGGAGCGAGCAGAGGGCTGGTGCGAGGGCATCAACCGGGTCAAGCAGCGAGTCGGGCTTGGAGAAGCCGTGCCTGGAGCAGCTGGAGCAGCTGGAGCAGCCGGAGCAGCCCCTGAGGCAGCTGGCGCTAACGCTAACGGCGAGGCCGAGGCTTCCTCCAGCGCCACCTCCACAGCTGTCGATGCCGACCAGGATGTTGAGATGGGAGACGCTTAATGCTTGCATACAAACACGAGACACAGGTTAACCGATGCATGATGGATGATGATACAACACAACAAGACACATTTACACACACACAGCATGAGCATGGTGAGCACGATGGATATCACGACATTACAGCACAGCACAGCGCAACAACACAGACAGAGGATAGCATAGGACCAACATATTACATGCACACAAGCGACAAGCGACACACTGACAGACAAGACACACAGCTCAGGCACAGGCACAGGCACAGGCACAGGCACAGGATTATGCACAAGAGCAACATATTTAATCACCTCTACTCTGCGGGAGTACTCTGCGGGAGGGTGGAGCGTGCCAGCCTTTTCTCTCGGTTTTTCGACATGGTGATGGTTTTTCCGGTGGTTTCATTTCGGCCTGTCGTTTTTGTTTCGGGCCCGTTTTTTTCCTGCTCGGCACTTTTTCGGCCTCGGCTACCCGGTTCTCGGATATGGAGCTGCCCAAGGTTTCAACGGTAAAAAAAGCCTATGGTGGTGGCGTTTGGGAGTCCAGGTAGGCAAGTGGAGCTACCAACAAGCAGGGTTAAACTTGCGAGGAGGAAAAACGGTTGGATCACACCGGTACGTACCGAGGTGAAGAGGTGACGACAGGTTTGACGTCTTTTGCACGGAGACGCGGCTTGTCGATACCTTTTCCGTGGGTGCTGCAGGTCACGTGACCCGTCCTCCACCCTCCGACAAGTCGCCGGATGGCTCCTTACTTTCTCCATTTTCCGACTTGTTCCGGCTGCCCCTTGCCTTGCCTTCCCTTTCCCCAGCTGCTTACCCCACAACCGACGGGTAAAATTTCTGGCCACAACTGCACAGCACCAAACCTTTTTTGGCTTGCTTCCAGGGGGGAAACCAAACACGACCACCAGGAACCCCGTACCACCACACCGCCCTCTGTCGGAGAGCAAGAGTACCGCCGCCATGAGCAAGTAGAGTTTATTTATATAATGCAAATATTTTTGATGAGTAATTGTGCAATTGTAGGTGTAATGGTGTACAAGTAGTCCTCTTAGGACCCTGCTGCTTTAGTGGTGCTGTATGATGAGTTGGTGGATGTGGAGGTGCTTTTCGTGTAGACTAGAGTTTGCTGATTGGGGTGAATCACCTTGCGTTTGATTGGCCAGAGTGGGAGTATGTGGGGCGAAGTGAGTGTCTCCAAAGCTGGTCTTTTGGGCGGTTTCAAAGCCGAAATTGGGGTATTTCAGCGGCCTAAACACGATTTTTCACTCCATTTACTCCCCCCTTGCCTCCATCACCCCCCAGGCTTCTCTCATTCATCCACCCGACCAACAACCGAACGGGTAACTTTATTTGCAACTACCGGCAAAGCTATATAGATTGGTGTTTCTTTTGATCTTCGCACATCCCGACATTACACCATGATTCGATCCAGCCGGCTTTTGCGCGTGAAGCCCCAGCGGGCCGTTCGACCCGCCGCCCGAGTTTCCCGGGCCCTCAACCCCGCCATCTCACATATCCAGCGAACCACCGTGGTCCCCCAGGTGTCGCACTTTTCCACCTTCCGGGTGGTTCGTCAGCAGCCTCAGTTTTCCGAGGACGAGCTGGACGTGCTGCAGTCCGAGCGAGAGAAGGACTTTGTGGACGTGGCCATTGTGGGCGGCGGTCCTGCGGGTCTGTCTGCGGCCATCAAGATCAAGCAGCTCGACAATGAGCACGGCAACGGCGATCTGCGGGTCATTGTGCTGGAAAAGGCCCCCGATATGGGCTCGCATATTCTTTCGGGTGCCGTTCTGGAGCCCCGAGCGCTCGATGAGCTCATTCCCGAGTGGCGAGACGACCCACCTGAGCCCATGACCCTGGTCACCGAGGAGACCATGCGGTTCTTCACCAAGAAGTGGGCCATTCCTATCCCTGAGCCCCCCCAGATGCACAACAAGGGCAAAAACTACATTGTGTCGCTCAACCAGGTGACCAAGTGGCTGGCCGAGAAGGCCGAGGAGGTCGGAGTCGAGGTCTACCCCGGCTTTTCCGTGTCCGAGCTTGTCTACCGAGACGGCAAGGTGGTTGGCGTGGCTACTAACGACATGGGCCGAGCCAAGGACGGAAAGCCCCTCGACAGCTTCGAGCGAGGCATGGAGTTCTACGCCCGAACCACGCTGCTGGCAGAGGGCTGCCACGGCTCGCTGAGTAAGCAGGCGATTGCCAAGTACGATCTGCGAAAGGACTCGGAGCCCCAGACCTACGGCATCGGCATCAAGGAGGTGTGGGAGGTCCCCGACGAGGTGTTCAAGTCCGGCTACGTGGCCCACGGCCTGGGATGGCCTCTGGACTCGGAGACATACGGAGGAGGCTTCATGTACCACTTTGGCGACAACCTGGTGGCCGTGGGACTGGTCACCGGCCTGGACTACAAGAACCCCTACATTTCGCCGTTCAAGGAGTTCCAGCGAATGAAGCACCACCCCTTCTTCGCCAAGGTGCTGGAAGAGGGCACCTGTATCCAGTACGGAGCCCGAGCTCTCAACGAGGGAGGTCTGCAGTCCATTCCCAAGCTCTCTTTCCCCGGAGGCGCTCTGATTGGCTGTTCCGCCGGTTTCCTCAACGTGCCCAAGATCAAGGGCACCCACACGGCCATGAAGTCCGGAATGCTGGCCGCAGAGACCATCTGGGAGCAGTTCCAGGCCGAGAACGAGGCTGGCAACCCCCTGGTGGTCGCCGAGGCCGAGGACCTGGAGCCCGACGTGTTCAAGACCATCGATCTCGAGAACTACGAGCAGAAGTTCAAGGACTCGTGGATCTACAAGGAGCTGCACGAGGTGCGAAACGTGCGGCCCTCGTTCCACAACCCCCTCAAGAACTGGGGCGGTCTGCTGTACTCCGGTCTCGACACCTTCCTGCTGCGAGGACGGGTGCCCTGGACTCTGAAGCACGCCACCACCGACTCTGCGGCCACCGAGCCTGCCTCCAAGCACAAGGAGATTGACTACCCCAAGCCCGACGGCAAGATTTCGTTCGATCTGCTAACTTCCGTGTCGCGAACCGGAACTAACCACGACGAGGACGAGCCCGTCCACCTGAAGCTCACCTCCAACCCCGCCGACGCTCCTTTCAAGATCAACACCGAGGCCGACCTGGCCGAGCACACCGCCGAGAACTGGGAGAAGTACAAGGGCGTGGAGGCCCGATTCTGCCCCGCCGGAGTCTACGAGTACATTGAGGACGAGGCTGGCGACGGCGTGCGATTCCAGATCAACTCCCAGAACTGTATCCATTGCAAGACCTGCGATATCAAGGTGCCTGGCCAGAACATCAACTGGACTGTTCCCCAGGGTGGCGATGGCCCCAAGTACTCCATGACTTAAGACGACGACAGCTGGAGACGTTTTTGTGGCTGCGTGTCTCTATGGCACCGGCTGATGGGCACCATCCCGTCAATCAAGTAGTTGCGTGAGTCGCGCTACAGTATGAGACTTGTGGGGCAAGAGAAAGGCCCCGCAGCTCCAAAGTTGTATTTACTTACTTGTGTGTCAGCACATCCACGTCCTAGACGTTAATATCATATTTTAGATGAACTGGGACAAGTAGTGCGATTTCGGGTGTAACCATGGCTTTGACGATCAGACAACCTCGTAAGTCTTGACATTCATATTGGTGCTGTGTTCGAGGAAGTACAAGTAGACATGTACAAGTACTCGTACAATGATTGCTTTCAGCACTTCTCTATACATGACTTGATAACTTGTAGACTGCTTCTGTAGGTCATACAGTAATCCTCGACACTGTTATAGAACATACACCTCCTCAACAATACTTGTACTCACATGCGATACTCTGAGAGCTCATTGAACTGAGCCTCTCACCTAACAGTTCTCTACAATACAGTAAAGTACAGTGTACTACTTGTAGGTGGAATTTTGATAGCAGAGCTGTATGTTGTACTTCACATATTGTCATGGAGCTGTTCAACATGAGCAAATAGACGTCAACAGCTCACCTTTCTGAGTCTTATACACTTATATCACATAACATAAATAACTTGATTATATCGTTTTTGCAGAAATCTGCGTCGTATCTAGGCAGTCGAACACCGCCTTGTGTAGTGAGAGCTGATGGCCGGGCTTACACGCCAGGCCGGTAAGGAGCAGCCGTCTCATTCGAACATGATCGCTCTTGATGCATATCCCTCGCACGCGTTATGCGACCCAAATATTGAGCTGCTCCAGATCCTTCTGCTCCAGAGCCATGGCAATGTCTTCGTCGGAGTGGATGGTCACCATATCGCCATCCTCGTCTTGGTACTTGATTCGGAGAGGACTAGGCAGCTCCTTTCCGCACAGACGCACCTTTCGCTCCACCCGCTCAACCAGCTGGTTGTAGCTTACCTTTTCAGGCACAATGATCGTGAATGCATCCTGGAAGTACTGCACTCTCACCTTGATCTTGGGAGGGCGCAGCTCGTCAAAGCCCGGAGTAGATGCAGATCGAGCCCGGCTCATGCTTCCACCATTACTGCTGGCAATCGACACCGAGCTGTGGTTCATCATGCCGTTGGCTCCGGGCATGCCGTTAATGGAGGACGTGGAGGTCTGCCGAGGACCCAGCTTCGGCACGGGGCCCGAAAGCGACCGGTTGCCGAGCGTGAGTCTGTCCAGGTCCTCGGACAGATGCGAGCTCTGCTGCGAGTTTCGGCTACTGATGGGCGACTCCGCCAGGGGCGAAAACGCAGACTGCTCCGACTCCTGCTCGTACAGCTTGATCAGCTGCTTGATGGTGGACTCCCACTGCCGCATCTGCTCCTCCAGCCGGAACCGCATTGTGAACGAGCCAACTCCAACCTCGGGGCCGCCAGACCACGTGACGGTCAGGAAGTAGCCGTCTTCGGTGCTGATAACCACGTTGCACACATTGGCAATGAAGATGCGGCCCCGCAGCGTCAGCGGCGACTTTTTCTGCGGTTGCGTGGAGTCCCGCGACTTTATCGACGGCAGCTTGCTGCTCTTCTTGTCATCGGCCTCCCGGCAGCAGATGATGATGGTCTCAAACAGGTAGACCTGGTACTCGCGCTCCTTTTTGGCCTTGGCCACCATGAAGTGGCCGTGGTAGATGAGGTCGCCAAAGTTGTCAATGTTGTGGTCCCTCCAGTCGTCGACCCGCTCACACAGCTCCCGGATCAGCGCCAGGTTTTCCACCCGTCGCTGGGTCTCGTTGACGCTGTTTGTGACCCGCTTGATGGCCTCAAGACCGTCCAGCAGCTCAGCTGCGTAGGGGTGGTCGTTGTTGCTGACCTTGACCAGCTCCCGCAGCAGTAATGGGTACTTGCAGATTCGCTGGATGGGTTTGATGAGAAAAGCCTGCAGCTCGTAGGTGGGCTCGATGATGTGGGCCAGCGAGGTGAGGTTGGGTGCCTCCTGCACCGCCAGGTCGGACGAGCCCTTTTGGTTCAGCGCGTACGGCTCGTAGATGTGGAAGCCGGCCTCCATGTTGAGGAACAGCGCGCCGAACCGCTGCTCGTCCACGGGCAATGAGCACACGTGTTCGATTCCGACCAGCACCCGTCGCTGGAAGTCCACCAGGGCTGCCACGTTGAGAAACATGAGGTGGATGGTGTCCGGGTTGAGAATCTCGGCCTCCAGCAGCCGGTTCTGGTAGTCGTGCAGCACCTCCAGATCCTGCACGTACTTGCGCTCCGTCTGCAGCAGCTCCTGGACCACGTTGTAGCGGGCGTCGCGGGTGACGGGCGGGGTTGTGGGCGCCGTTTTAGGAGGCAGGAGATGTCGGGCCTCCAGCGTCTCCACCACCATGCTCACCGTGCGCATCACCTTGATGAGGTCGCCCGTGTTTTCGGAGAAGAGGTTGGAGATGGTGAAGAGCTCGTCGTCCGAGTAGCCCAGCTCGGCCTTGCAGCCCTGCACAAAGTCGTAGACGGACCGCTTGCACGTGCGGACGTCCACAGAAGCGCGGTTGGCGGCCGCGTGGGGGTCCACTGTGAGCGGGGTTCGTGGCTGGAGCATGTTGAACAGGATACACAGTGGCGCTCCGAGTCGAAACAGCGACCACAGCTGAGTGACGGGGTCCAGTGGAATCGACGGCGGCAGGTGGGTGATGGGCACGATGGACGACGTTTCCGAGTCCTCCAGGAACGGGCGCACCTGCTCAATGTCGCGGAACCGGTCGCGCATGGCCTTGCACATGTTGTACAGCGACTTGTTGGAGTCGGCCTGGCGGTTCATGACCAGGTTTGCCACCGGCATGGGAGCCACGAGGGTGGACGCCTGGGACGGCACCGACGACATGGACACCGTGGGGGTCATGGACCGCAGCCGCGGCGTGGACGGGTATGCGGAGCTGTGGGAGGACGGCGACATGGTCGACAGCGACGACGTGGATTGCGCGGGGCTCTTGTGGTGCTGCTGGGGGGTTTTTGTGTACGGCGACGACGGCAGCAGGCTGTGGATCTGCTGGTGCAGCGCCTGCTGGTGCGCCAGGTTGTCTTCCGGCGGCGACAGGATTCGAGACGATCCGTTCATGGGGATTCTCGACAGAGCTGGTACTTGTGGTGGTGTCTGGGGATGTGTTTGTGCGTGGTTTTTGGGGGAAGTGCGAGGTGGGGGTGTCGCGTGGGGGCCAGAAATGTGTGCGGGGACCCTGGGAGGTGGCGAGTGTCTGGTAGCGAGACGGGGTCCGGAATCTGGCGGTGTGCTGTGTGGTGTCGTTCTCAAAGTCACGTCGTCACGTCCGCTGGTAATAGTGTGTCAACAGGTGTGGTGTGCTTAACAGTAGCAAGACTCCGAACCTTATGAGCTGGAGGTCTAAGAGGGGGTACGGGTGCTGGGGTAGTTAGGGAGGTGACACAAAGAGGGGATATTAGGTGGCAACTATTTTTAGCCACAAACTACTTTCTGCCTATAAATACCGCCCTTCACCCTCAGAATCCGCACCTCTTGCGGCCAATCTTTTTCTCGTATCCGCTCGTTGTCATTTCCCAACACTCTTCGCACTCCTTGTTTTAGTTGGGAGAAGCCTTCACCCCCTGGAACTTAGTCAGCCGAGCTTATCTGGGAGTTTGGAGGAGGCGATTTTGGGGAGTTTTGAAGCGTGGGAACGCAGTGAAAGTGTTGTCACTAAAAGGGGCAAATTTTTGCTGTCATTTTCGTACGTTTTTCATCCTTCTAGCACCGCTACTCGGCAAGTTATGACGTTTAGTCTTGAGAACCTGAGCATGATTACGAATACTCCTAAATCTTCAACCAAGTTATCAAAGGTCAACGTACAAGTACCGTACGGAGAGACGAATATGGTAACACCTATACCACCCTCTCTCTCTCTGTGTGTGTGCCACTTGTTCCCATTTTTCCCGTTTTTTTGTGCCCCAAAAACCATTTGTCAGCTGCCAAATTAACCTTGTAAACAGACTCTCTCGTCTGACTGAGCAAAATGGGGCCCACCTGAAAAGACAAGTCGTCGTCGAACGAGAGGTTTCCAAGCTGCGACAAGAGCGTGGAGCACGTGGTCTCCCGTGCCGGTGTTTGCCCGAGCCGGAAACCCGCTTCTGAGCCACAACTAGCTGCCCACGAGGTGGTTTTTTTTTGCTCTGAATAGTGCTATTTTTAGACCCTAGCATAACCGCTTAGAAAACGCCATTGTGAAAAAATACAACCAAAAAACTCCAGCACGTCAGCACGTCGGAGCGGACTCCGATTCTGGGCTCTGTAGAGCCGCTGAGCCGTGCCGAAGACGTTATTGCCGCCGGCGCCTATTTCTGCTACGGATTCCCTTGTATTAGTCATCGCCAGGCTCATCAAACGTCAACCCATTATTATTTACTTTTTTTTCGTAATTATTTTTACAGCACGCGAACTCGTCTAACAACCTATTATATATTTACCTTCGGTTATTAAACCGTTGGTCAGAATACAGCTGAATTTGAAGAAATGTGGGCAGCCTCCTGAAAGCGCGGCTGACACGGTACACACAAGCCAGGGGTGTCTGTATAAAGCCCCGGAGACGGAGAATCTCCCCATATCGTCAAAATTCGTCTACGTCTACTGCCCATGATTCTATACACTTTCTTGTTCTCCATAGCTGCTCAGAGTTTAGTATCGTATAAGTGGGGATTTCAAACTAAAGAGCAGACTACAAGTGCCTTCCTCGCTTGTGGCAAACCTCGTTTCATACCGTGGCGCTACTGTAGCAGACTAGATGCCACGTTTTTTGTTTTTTTTTTAATTCTAGAGATGTTCACGTATCTCAACACCCAGATTTAAAACTCCAACTTGTAACTATCATCAACAAGGTTGATGTCGATACGGTACAAGTGGAGCAGACTGAAAAATACACTGTTATGAGATTCTGTAGATCTCGTAATCTTGTCTGACAGAATACGACCAAGTCTGGCGATTTTGGTACGTGGAAAAAAAAAAAAAAAGTAATCTGTAAAATCAGAACCCCCGCGGCTCGAACGTAGCACATTATTAGACACTTTAGAACAATCTAGCCCACATTCAGGATTTAACATGAAGACCACAATTTTAAGGTTTTGAAACAATAAGCTCAAGCTTTGCGTCACGTGACCTAAATTGGCAACTTCAACTGGCTATTCCAGGGCCTAATTGATGGTTTTTTGCTTGTTTCAACACTTGAATCAGATTAAAACAGCACCGAAAATACTCCCACACCTCGCGTTTCCCTCTATCTCTCAAATTGGCCGGGCCCTAACCCTATGCACGTGACCCCAAATCTTCCCAACGCTCTCCCGACGCACCGTCCTGCCCGAGTAGCGCAATGGTTAACGCGTTGGACTTCTAATCCAAAGATTGTGGGTTCGAGTCCCACCCCGGGTGTATCTGTTTTTTTTTCTGCGTGCTATAAATTTCTAACAACATATATCGACTTTGTCCTTTTTTTAGAGCTCTCTGGGCTACCTTGTACTCGTGTATTCTCTTCTTTCTCCATTAGTTTGTTAGTTTGAAACATTTCGGAAAGTTGAGCTAATCGTGCTACTGGGAGACTGAAGGAAGAAAGTCGTAGAGTGAATGAAAAAGACAAGTTTTGCTGCTGAGTTGGTTGTGAATAGACGATCATGTTGGTTATACTCACCTGAGTTAGTTGTGAAATCCAAGCATTTTGGTAACTAGTCCTTCACAGTACTTGTAGACTGAAGAAAAAGACAAGTCCTTTTAGACCTTTGAGTACAGTAGTTATCGGTCAAGCATTGTGGTAGATAGCTTTGATCTTTTGATACTCTTCCTCTTGTCTCTTGTTACCTCTTGTCTCTGATTACCTCTTCCTCTTGTTACCTCTTACTCTTGTTACCTCTTCCTCTTGTTACCTCTTCCTCTTGTTATCTCTTCCTCTTGTACCATCTAAACCTGTTTCATAATGACATCTACAAACAAGTACTGTACTTGTATGTACAGGTACAGTGTACGGTATTGTACTTGTACTCGTAAAATCTATAATCTATTACTTCTATTAGTTTAATCAAACACCGATGTTTTTTAATGTGCAAATTCACACAGAGGTTCAGAAAAGACCCTGCCAACTGTCAGTCGACCTAGGCCATGTTCTCAAGCATCTTCTGCATGTAGTAGTCGTGGTGAGAGTACTGCTCGCCGACAATGGCCTTGATGAGAACCAGAATTCGGTCCATTCGGTCGTAGATCTTGTTGGCGATGGACACAGCACTGAGGAAAGTGGCCGAGTCGGGGGTGTTGACGGGCGTCTGCAGCTTGGCGTCCAGCAGTCGCTTTCGAGCAACGGCAGCATGCTCGTGGTACAGGTGTCCCGGAGTCATTTGCGGCAGGCCGATTCCTTCTCTGAGGCCGGTGCTGGCCATGAAGACGACCGAGAAGAAGTTGGACATGAGCACGGGATTGTCCCATCCAACACATCGAATGACTTCGGGCAGCCACGTCTCCACGTCCTCCAGACGCTTGATGACAAAGTACAGGTGAGCATACAGCTCGACCAGCTCCGAGCACAGAGCCAGCAGCTCCATGTAGCTTCGTCGGGGCCAGGGACCAGACAGATCGGGCTCGTACTTGATGACTCCGGACAGCCGCTTGGCGCCCATCAGCTTCAACACACACATTTCAATGTTGTCCGAGAAGGGGTCGTCGGTGGCATCGACCACGAGGCCGGGATGCTTCAATTTCTCCGCGGCAAATGTCATCACCTGGCAAAACAGCGTGCCGGTGTTGCCGACGACAGATGCAACAATAAGTCGGACGGCCTTTTTGCCGGACTTGGGATGCGGGAAATTGCAGCAAATCATTCCAATGACGATACCCACGCAGACGGTGACATATCGATGCCAGGCTGCCGTGAAACCGTAGCCCACGTAGACAGCACCGGGATTCTGGCCGTCCAGCCACGAAATGGAGACTACCAGACACATGGCAATACACAGCATGAGTCTGGGGACAGGAGAGACTCCGGGAGGCCAGAATTCTCGGTAAAAGTGCATCAGAAGCAGAACAATGCCAAAGGCGACGCTGAAACCGTAGGGGTTACCGTGTCCATTTCCTGTGGAAATGTACCAGGTGACCATACCGATGACGACAGCGTAAAAGGTGTGGAAGATACGGTTGACAGCAGAAAACATGTTGTCGGCTGCGTACTCGGCCACGGACATTCCCGTCATAACCACGGCCCAGTAGCATCGGTTCTTGTAGTACCAGTAGTGGGTGTTGGTGAACAGCGCAGGAGTCAGTGCAGCAACGCAAAACAGCGCTCCCTTGATGGGCACCAGCCACGACGAAGCACGTGATCGTGCGTAGTACAGCCGCACCTTTTTGCCAATCTTGTGGCCCCAGTGTCGAGCGGGGAGGGCGTCTGGGTCTCGCTCGGCCTTCAGCGGGGTGATTTTCTCAGCTTCAGCGTCGTTTCCAACAAGAGCGTCAGCCGACGAAGTGAAGACGGAGATGGACGCCAGCTTCAGGTACGCCATCTTGAAGATGCCGGTGATCCAGTGGGGAGTGGGGTGGTCTCGGTCGAACGACATGAGCTTTTCCACCATGAACAGGATGGTTCGGTTCAGCTCCTCCACGTAGCCGCAGTACAGGGTCTTTTGCAGAATCAGGTACGGACTCTCTGTGTTCTCGGTCACTGCAAACCGTTTTTCTCGGAAAGACTCAACCACCTTGGAGTAGTGTTCGTAGGCAGACGAGAGCTCGAGCGCCATGGTCTGCTGGTCCAGCACACACTTTTTGTGTAGCCAGGGCAACCACGACCAGCCTCGGAAATCGTTGGCGGTGGTGATCCACTTGATGGCAATCTTCATCATCGCTGCCTGTTCCAGAACCATGGGTCCACAGATGTCGGACAGCGACTGGATCGTTTCGTCGAGGTCTGCCAGAGTCACGGGTTTCTCGGATTCTCTGAGCACGCTGGCGACCGAGTGCTGGGTCTCGTAGATACCGACGGGCGCGTACTTCTTGTGGATTTCACTGATGATGGGCTCGATGTTGGCCTCCTTGTCCTCGATAATGACTCGCCGCAGATGTTCAATGGAGTCGAAGATCATAATGAGGCCTGTGAGCTGCGAAGTCAGACGTCGGGCCGTGATTCGCGCACTCTGGTAGCCCGCGAGAGTGAACCGCGTGAAACTGAACTCCAGAGGGATCGGACCAGACGACATTCTCAGGACAGGACCCAGACTTCGCAGACCGTTGACACACTGCTCGAGCTTCCAGTAGCCCAGCCAGGTATCGGGGACACTGGGTTTGGCCTGGGCCAGGAACCCGACCTGCCACTCCAGCGTCTGGACCACTGCTCCCTGGAACCGCAGCAGTTTGGTGGTGAACTGGTACCCCGAGGTGAAGGGGAAGAAGATGATGGCCACGACCACGTTGGCAGCCAGACCGATGCCCATGGGCTTGAGCATGCCCGAACCAATGGTCTTGGGCGCGTACCAGGGCAGATGCATAGATCCGTCTGCTGCCACGGCTGCAGCGATGAACGAGGTGGACGCTCCGGCTGCAAAGGTCATGGGGTCGCGGAACTTGAACCAGAAACACACCGCGCAGGCCACAGCGACCCAGATGGCGTAGACGACGCCGGGACCGGCCTTCATGTAGTTACCGTGGACGCAGTAGTCCATCATGCAAGCCACCAGCTCCTTTTCAGGCAGGCTGGCCGAACACACGCCTCGGGCGACCACGTCCTTCAAAATGTCGGCCTCGGTGACAGAGTCGTAAAAGTACTTGTTGGCAATGTATCCGGGAATGATGTATCCACAGACCCAGCCCCAGACAATGAAGGCACACAGAATGCAGTTGCCGATGAAGGCTCCCACCACAGAGACTTGCCCCGACGTCTGCACCACGGTCATGATCAATGCAAGATGCGCCGAGGAGCCTGTCCAGGCCCAGGCCGGCTTCACTGTGAGTAGAAAGAGCATGGAGAAGGAGGCGGCCCAGTTTCGCAGAATGATCTTGGCGGCCTTCCAGTTGAGGTTGTTGAGAAACCAGTCCGGGTGCACAAACCGGTACCAGTACGGTTTACTGGGCGGCGGCGGCGGGCGGTTTGGATACGCTCGGTATGATTGTATGTAGGGCATGTCTAGAGTAGATGAACCGACCACGGTCAAATCACGAGCCAGAGAAGAAGAGAAGAGAAAATGCAAGCAAAGCTGGGTTAGTATTTGTGGATACGATGAGCTAGTCTGAAAGTGTGTTTAGAAGAGTGGAAACACTGGAGATAGTATGAATGTGTTCGGTGATATGACGGAGACACATAACGTCGAACGCAGAACGTCATTGGAATGGCTTTGTACCATGACAACAAGGCAATATTGAGCATGGCAACATTTGGACAAAACTGTTGTTCCCACGTACACCTCTGTGGTATCCCATGTCTAGGCCAGATCTCTCTTGTCTACTCGTTCTCAGAGTAGCAGCTCGATATACCGTCGTCTGTTACCTGTCAATGTCGTCTGTCATTTCTGCGCTTGGCTGTCGATAATGCAGGTGGATACTCACGTTAGAGGGTCGAAGATGAAGGGTCGCACAAAGGTCGCAGAAGAAATAATCGGTGGTGGCGAAGAGTCGGACACGAAAGAGCACCCGGTAAATGTGAAACCCGTGCGAGATAGAGTTGATCCACGGGGTATAATTGTTATTACGTCGCTGGATTCAGTTAGACTCGAGAAAGCTGGAACTCTGCGTTATTTAATGTGGGAGGGGGAAGTCGGTGTGAAGTGCTCAGTTTTGCACCGAATAAAATTTGGAGAGCACGGCAGGCATGGGCGTGGCGTGACAAATAGATCTAGACACTTTTTACTAACTAAATCCGCCAATTCGCAGTTTTGGAGCCCCCACAACCTCACATGACAAACGCACAGAAAACACCTTATTTACGAATATGCAGGCAAACAGCTTTTTTATCAGCCGTGCGTTTGACACAGAAACACCCCCATGACCCCAGCAAAGACATGGTCGGTACTGTGAGACAGGGTAAGTCGCAGATATGCCATCACATGTCTTCTCACCGAACCACAACCTCCATCAACAAGTAAAGACCCACCGTCGACACTACGACACAGACTCAAAGTCTATTTCTTGTGGGCTGTACTAAACCATCGCGTTTTCGGCTAAAGCTTGTGGGGTATGTACATGGGTGTGAGGAAGATGCGGGTGGAATGAAAAATAGTACAAGTAGGGCTCTCGGCGATGTCACGTGAACCTGTACCTGACATGGATTTCCCCCTCTATTCGCACCCGCCGACTCACGTGAGCGTTCTTCTTATATAACATGTTCACCTGTCCTTTTTCGCCGATCCTTCCTCTTACACCTCCTGAACGGGACATATGAAAAGAGATCGGCACCGGTATACTATCGTGAGAGGAAAAGGTTAGTCAGCAACGTCGCAGATTGCACAATAAAAGTCTGAAACTGAAACAGGGTTCCGCTTCCATCGTTTTTTTGGACGGGAGATAAAAAAACACTGTGGACCGAATACGAAGGTGCCAAGCCTCGCCAAGAGTCGATAAATGGCAGAAAATGAAATACGACTGAATAACACAGTAGAAAACGGATCATGTGACCGTACTACTGACAACTCGAACACTTATGACAATGCTAACAAACCTCTTGTTCTGCGCTAAAAACGTTCTTCAGTGTCTTATACGTCTTCATGCAAGTTTAAAGGGTCCGATGAGAAAAATGTTGCAGAAAAAGTTGACCAAGGGTGCTAGAAGTCTGGAAACGGCTCCTAATATAATTATTCGTCATTTCAAATTCATCTCCGCTTTTATTATTCCTCTTCCCCCATTCCACACCCCCCATTTCCTCACTCTTCCCAAAGTTGCTATTTTAACACATGCTTTGTTCTATTTAAGGTTTAAGGTTTCGGACTTATCGGATATGACAGCCCGTATCTCCGTATATCTGATTATCGGAGCTCGAGGAGGTGAAACAAACGTGAATAGGTTTTTGGCCGTTGTGGAAACGTCCGGGCCATCTGAGTCACTCGATCTGATAATTTCCAAGACGTTGCTATTAATAAGGCTCCCAAAAAGCTTGATTAAATGTCGGAGGACTTTCGGGGAAAATCGTGATAGGCCTATATTGTATTAGTCATTGTCATAGAGCTCTCCTTCTAAGTTGAGATGAGCCCAGTTGCTCCTTGCGTCATTACCGCTTATATTCAGATACTACTTGTGGGTATATAGCTGACAGACGTTTCTTTGACTACAGTAAAGCAATGCTTAGTGGTGACATTAAGCCACACTCGATTTGTAAATGTTAGTGATTCATTGTAATTGCTCATGTCACAGTCGTTGGTCAACATTCTTGTTTGATAAGACGAACGTGGATGTCTCAGTTGGAAAAAGGAAATAGGTCAACAACGGAACGGTTTGGCAACGTTAGACCGTTGAAGTTGCTTGTTCAGGCCTTTCTGGGTTCCAGTTACTCCTATCTACCGTTTCTGTGGGGTACTTTATCGAAAACCACGCAACCTTCGGAACCCGGATCGTATGCTTTTAGATGATTAATTCATTAATTCTATTGGAAACTCTAGTATAAATAATTTGCGGGTCTATCGATTAGGCCACATCCCGCCGCATCAACTCCTCCAGGTAGTACTCGTGGCCCCAGTACTGCTCCCCAACCACCTCCTTGGTGGTGACGAGAATTCGGTCCATTCGGTCGTACAGTTTGTTGGCCACACTCACGGCCGCCAGGAACACGCTGGCGTCTTCGGTCTGGGGCAGCAGAGTGTTGATGACTCCGTCGGGATGGGCACTGTTGCTGCTGTCGCTGGCCCGCTTCTCCTGGCTGCTCTCGTCCTTGGTCTCCATGGCCATGCAGTGGACTTCTCGAGAAACCACCTTGGCGTGCTCGTAGAACAGGTCTGCCGTTGAGATCTGGGGCAGACCCTTGCCCTGGACCAAGGCGCCGCTCACCATGTACACGACCGAAAAGTAGTGGGCCATGAGATGGTGGTTTCGCCAGCCTGCCACCAGCACGATTCGCGGAAGCCACAGATGCACGTCCTTGACCCGCTTGATGAAGGTGTACAGATGCAGGGTGAGCTCGACGACCTCAAAGCAGAGAGCCAGCAGCTCATTGTAGGCTTTGGCCGGCCAGGGGCCCGACAAGTTGGGCTCAAACTTGACCACTCCAAACAGCCGCTTGGCTCCCATCAGCCTGAGAACCGTGCCGGTCACGTGTCCAGCCACAGGGTCCTTGGTGGCGTCGACTACCAGGTCCGGGTTCTTCATTCTCACGGCAGAAAACTCAGACACCTCGCAGAAGATGCTGGCAGTTTCACCTACCACGCCACTGAGGATCTTTCGGATCATCTTCTTACCGGACTTGGGTTTGGGCACGTTGGAGCCGATAGTGCCGATACCAATGCCGGCAACCACGCAGACGTATCGGTGCCATGCGGCTGTGAATCCCACACCAATGTCGACCGAAGAGGGCTCCTGGCCGTCGTACCACGACAGACCCAGCACCAGGTTCATGGCGACGATGAGCATGATTCGGGGGAAGTAGGACTTGCCAGGCGGAATGAACTCACGGTAGCAGATGCCAAAGAAGGCAATGACGCCCATGACCACTCCAAAGCCGTAGTAGTTGCCTCGTCCGTTGCCGGTGGAGATGTACCAGGCGACCATACCAATCACAACGGCGTAAAATGTATGCAGAACTCGGTTGAAGGCGTTGAACAAGTTGTCTGCGGAAATCTCGGCCATGGACATGTTGGTCATGACTACGGTCCAGTAGATTCGATGCGAGTAGAACCACCAGTGCGATTGTTTGATCAGACAGGGCAGGAGAGGAATACAGGTGAAAATGGAGGCCTTGATGGGGGTCAGGAACCGCGGCTGGATCACAAAATGGTACGCCTGTCGCACCTTGCCGCCAATTCGGTGCAGAATATGCTGGGGAGCTCCGTGGTCGGGATCTCGAGGTGTAGGGTACCGGGTTTCGTTCTCTTGCAGCGCCTCGTTGGCAACTTCGGCCTTGCCGGGAGACATGACTAGCAGGCCTGCGAGCTTGTGGAGCTGAAGATGCTTCCAGGACAGTCCCGTGGTGAGTCGGGGAGTGGCTCTGGCTTGGTCCAGTTCGCTGAGCTGGTCCACCAGAAGCGTCATGACTCGAATGAGCTCGTTGATGTACTCCACGTACAGAGCCTTCTGCATGGCCAGAAAGGGGGTGCTCTTCTCGTCGTGATGCGAGTGGATGGCCATGAATCGAGACACGGCCTGGTCGTAGAGAGCTCGAGAAGCAGCCAGTTTTTCGGCCATTTCTCGCTGTCGAGCAGCATGCTTGGACCGGATGAACGGCAGGATGGTGTAGAATCTGAAATGGTTGGCGGTCTCGATCCACTCGCAGCACACTGACAGAGTCTGGATCATGACTTCCAGCATGGGAGAGCAGGTCATGTTGATGTCGTCAAAGGCGTTATCCAGCTGCTCCAGAGTCAGGGGTCTGTCGGCCAAAATCGAAGACATGGATTTGGTGTCTTCGTAGTTTCCCACAGGGTACGGCTTTCCGTTGGGTCCCTCTTTCTTTTCACCCTGGTACCCTCCCACTGACACTCTGGCCTGCTCGAAGCTGTCGTAAATCGTAGTGATGCCTGCACAGGTGCTTGTGAGTCGAGAAAAGGTGATGAAAAAGGACGGGTACAGCTTGAGGGGGAACCGGGTGTACGAGACTTCCAGAGGTAGCGATCCAGACACGATTTTCAGGACGGGAACCAGCATTCTGGCTTTAGCCACCAGTGCCTCATGACTATTGTAGGTCAGCCAGTTCTCTGACGACGGTCTGACGCCGTTCATAAAGTCCTTTTGGAACTGCAGAACCGCCTGGACGCCCTTGAACGCCCGGTTGACGTACGTGGTGTACTGGAAGCCTGCGGTGAAGGGGAAAATGAGGATTGCCACCAGCAGAT
This sequence comes from Yarrowia sp. JCM 30696, assembly GCA_001600535.1. Classification (NCBI taxonomy): domain Eukaryota; kingdom Fungi; phylum Ascomycota; class Dipodascomycetes; order Dipodascales; genus Yarrowia; species Yarrowia sp. JCM 30696. The sequence goes on along the minus strand of BCKG01000003.1, from coordinate 1,345,348 downwards.
TGGCGGCAAACGCAATTCCCATGGGCTTGGTGATCAGAGCTCCGGTCTCCTTAATGTCCACCCAGGGAGTATGCATGGAGGTTTGGGCACACACGGCTGTAGCGATCATGCCTGTGATAGCTCCGTTGCCGTAGAAGACGGGATCTCTGAACTTGAGAAAGAAGTTGATTGCGCTGATGACGGCGAACCAGAAGGCGTAGACCACGGAGGCGTTGCCCTTCATGAAGTAGCCGTGTTCGCAGGCGTTCATGAGACACTCCTCCAGTTTGGGGCCTGCCACACAGACGCCCTTGTCGATGAGAATCTGGGCAAAGTCCTGCTTCTTCAGTCCGTCGTAAAAGTAGTGGTTCGAGATGTGCTGGGGCAGAATGTTGCCGCAGATCCACGAACACACAATGTACATCATCATGACCACGTTGGTGATGATGGCGGTGGGGACAGACAGCTGGCCCGAGGGAGACACAAAGGTCATGATGGGCAGCAGGTAGATGGTGCTGCCGAACCATTTGCGTGAGTAGGGCACGATTTCGATGATGACCATGCCGAAAGTCGCGCACCAGTCTCGGAAGATGACCTTGAACGACGGCCAGTCCAGATGTTCCGTCACCCAGATGGGGTGCAAGAAACGGTGCCAATATGGCAGCACCGGCGGTGGTGGCGGGCGATTCGAGTGGGCTCGCATGGATGTGGAGGAGATTGAGAGCCTGCCGCCGTCTTTTTCTGCCACATTTTGTGTCTCGCAAGGGATATATTCGGTATAACCCTGTTTGACAGTGCGAAGACGGGGGACATGGAGTATGACCTGAAGGGGGGACAATTTGACCGGGGGAAAACGCACACCTGTTGTTGACAGTTGTCTAATGAGCTCCAGGCACTTGTTTCCCCTCTAAATCCCCTGGATATCGCGCAAATGGGTATCTCCATCAACCCGTATTTCTCGGATTAACATTATCATATACGTCGGTGACAGTTAAAGCCGTGCGGGTGGAGAATGCGTAAAACGGCTGCAAAACGCCCCTGAAAAGCACAGTCGACTCCAGGTTTTTTTCCAGGCCTTCTGAGCCTCCCCAGCGACCCTTAGAACATATATATACCCCCACCGCCGCTATATTCGCCGCGTAGCACTAGATAGACGGACTTCACAGACCCAAACCCTTGGACTATCCTCGCCAACTCAAACGTCGGGCTGAAAGATGCACACTGTAAAGGGAAAAAAGAGAGACACAGCTTTGCAGCATGTTCACGTGAAGGATGAGACACGAGATTGGGGGCGGTCACGTGAACCTGACATCAAGAGTAGGATACCTTTGTTCTACAACGTCATGAGACGTTTCTTTGTGTACAAAAGTCGACTTTCCTACACCTCGCTTAATCTCACACTGGTCTGACTTTTCCACAAAGGGAAGTTTAATACAATTGTGGGGTTCACTGGATTTACGAGGGGGCATAAATGGGATATATTGCTTCCCCCCTCGTCGCGCAGGTGCCGAGTTATAGACCCCGGATCGTATATACTATATATGCCATCCCACCTCCAGTCTCTCCAGCCCTATATTGCTCTCGAACCGCTTTGAGCCCATGGAATAAACTCCCTGTTTTTCCGAAATCACGCGACGACCCTTTTTGCGGGGATATAACCCCAGAATGTCAACTTCGGCAATAACCGTGGGCCGTTCAGTCCATGTCTGCTGGTCTACAACTGCCATTTTGCACTAGCAGCGTTGCCAGGGCGCACACAGCCACACGGCAGAAGGCGCAACATGTGCATCGGGTTATACTGGATTTACCACAGAGATCGAAAACTCTAGTGCGGATGGCGTTGAACTTTCGTGGAGACGGGTGATGGAGGTTCGCTTAACAAGCGAGCTGTGAAAACGGCTGAAAAGTTGGTGTGTGGACTTTTGAGACTGCGTAGTTATGGCTAGACGACTTGTGTCGCGGAAATGGCTCTCAGACGGCCTGGAGGTCTGCTGGAAGGATCGGCAGGAGACTATTTAACCCTCTAGCCTAACCATTATCTCCGATAATCAGAGGTTTAATTGGTGGACATTAGCTCAAGTTTCATTTCGGAGTACCATGAGACAAGGACACAGAGATAGTAGAGATAAGTGGCTGACCACACTGACCACTGTGATGCGGGACTGCTGATGTGATTTTGGGATCCTGGTTGTTGTGGTGCGATTTGGTAATACTGCAAAATGATAGGCAGAGTGGATCCAACCTGCATATTTCAGTATAGCCACCAAGGCACCATTTCTACGGGTGCTGGCTAATGAGGGCTATTTTGAGCTTCGGGTACTCAGTGAAAATTGCCAGGGTCTTTTAAGGCGAAAACATGTCAGATATAGGCATGACAGACACGTGCCACTGTCTACAGAGGTATGATGAATGGGAGAACTCTTGATTAGATGGTTTAGCGCAATTATGAGGTGGAGGTCATGTGATGGAGACTCAGCTGAGCACCTCTTGTAATCTCCTGACTCAGACGAAGTATCAAACCTCTCTACTTGCACGGATACTCATCTCCAGTATAAGTCGTCAATGCATCGTTTCTTTTCTCGCCTATTTCTCGCCTAATAGACTTTGTTCTAAGCGAGATGGTAATTTCTTTTGTTGGACAGGTATTATCGTGTGCCTTGCGGATATGCCACTTACTGCCCTTTGGTATCCTTCTGATTGGTTTCGAGCTTCAATAGTACTGTTGCCACACCTGGGTGTCTCTAAGCCATCTCCCCAACACTCGCTGGTGATCAACGTGCCAATTTTAGAAAGTTCAATGCGAAGGTGTCTTCATACTGTTTTTCGACCCCAACTGTGATGAGACAGAGTGGATCTGTTATTACCCAGGCAAAAGACTGTCCACAACTTCGTGCGCCTTCCACAGCGTCATACATTTTGTACAAGTACAATGTAGCTGGAGTTCAAGTGCCACACATAAAAACACAGTCCAGAAATCCACCAGAGCACCCCTAGTTACCAGTCGTCTAGGTCTTCAAGACTCCCGACGATCTCTCAATTAACAGCCCCGAAAGAGAGTAGTAATGAGAGCCGATCAAAGTACAGTCGCAAATAGTCTCAGGCGCAGGGAAGCTGGCCGAAGATCCCCTTTTGAGGCTACAGTCAACATTAGAAGTGACGATCTTCATTGGAAGTGGCCCTGGGAGGCTTCAACTGGATTTCCGAGTAAAGCTGGCCACGAAGGAACAGGAAAAGGAACACAAAAAGTGAGGCTGGAAATTCATCCCTGACTCGAGCCCCCACCTAAAGTAGGCTATAGACGAATTTTTCCATTACTATTTACTATAATTATACCTGCGGTTGCCATGGTAACCACTATCAGTGCTTATCTGAACCTTAATTTTATGGTGTACAAGTACTGTGGTCATATAAAAGTGAAATAAATGTTGCAATAATACTGATCGATAGAGAAAAGACTCATATATTCTCTGGTATAGTTGTTAGCATTATATGTATCTACTATTGGTCTTGATTCGAGTCTGAACATAGTCTGAGTGGTGTCATTATAGTTGATCTTCAATGACCAATAATCTGAAAAACCACCTCCAGCTTGTTTGTCACTTTTAAGCACATCCAATGCTTTTTAATTACATCAAAGCTCTTCCTCCATAATGAAAGCATGCGGACAATGACCTCTGGTACGTGTCATACGTATGAGAGAGAGTATTTAAGACTACAGCCTTAAAGAGGAAGCTTCTAGGAGTCAGACAATATTGTTTGACTTGTTTTTACAGCTCACGAACAGCTTCAGGGGACTGAAGACGTATATCGTTCAACTCTATACATATATATTAAATACTCCTTATAACTTACCAAAGATCTCCCAGACCATTTCGCTGGCAGCCTTACCCACGTTCCGAATCTCCCCCCTTGTGTGGAGCTCCAGATACCCCTTGCCTTCCGTCTCTCCCATCTTTCTGTAGCCGTCTATCAGATGATGAGGGGTGGGAAACAGTCTCTGGATGGCTTCTGCTCTCTCTGCGGAGATACCATTGATCGTCATGAGCATCTGAATGAACAGCACCTTGAGAGAGTGGTTGGACTTGAGGTTCTTGTCCTGCCACGCCGTCAGCATCATGGTAGAGAATGTGTCTCTGAGTTCGGAAAACCCGCCAATTTCCTTGGTTCCTATACTCAGAGTGACATTCTTGTAGCACTCCCTCACAGACTCGTACAGGCTCGCCATATAATCACAGCTGTCCAGCACGTTTTTCGTCTTCTTCAACAGAAACCCATCAATCGCCACCACTCGACCCAGAATGCTGGCAATGGCCTTGTCTCGATGTTGAACGGAAGCCCGTGCCATCGAGTAGTGTTCCACCAAATAAATAACATTTTCCACTCCGCATTTTCGCAGACGGCTCTTTTGCTCTTCGTACCGCGAGTCCACAATCGACGAGTTCAAGTCGTCGTATCTCTTTCGCTCGATGATGGTGTTCAAAACGGCGATTTTCTTGCTGGTTTTGTGACGAGCTGCAAAGAGGAAATCGCCGAGATACAGCACCGAAGGAACGACCGTGATGTTCTTCTGAGTGAGCCCAGAAATCGCCTGCTGGGCCTCTTCTCGGTTGTTCTCTCGTTTGTCCACAATCAGAACCACCTCGTAGGACGAAGGCTCCCACGTGACCTCTGGCACCTCCGAATTCGACACACCTAACCCTGCCTTTCTCAATTCGGCTGCTGCTACCGTAGCTCCGCTGCTCATGGGCACCACGTGCACGTCCATGTCCTCATCGGCCGCATATCTGTTCCACGGCTTCTCTGGCGGCAACGAGACCTGTTTCGGGTTCACGTGACGGCCATGGATGTCGACACGTGATGTATTTTTAGGCCGCTTTTGCCTCTCAAGGTCTTCTCTCAGATCGTCAGCTAGACGTTTCTCCTTCTGAGAAAAAGTGCCTCCTCCGAGCTTCTTGGCTAGGTCTTGTCCTGCTGGGGTCAGACTGTACATGCTCAGCGAGCCCACTTTGGTGGCGATCGCCATTCCCTCGGTTTTCAGCTTCTGTAGTCCACCCCACGCTTTACCGGGTCCTGTGACTTTGACGATTTGGTCCTTGGTTGCTGGATTGGGTATACTGCTCATAGCCAGAAGCAGCTCATGAGCCGCAGTTCCCGATTTGGGGTAGAATGAGCTGATAGCTGGAGCTGCAGATGGAGCTGGAACTTGACTTGGAGCTGCAGCACTGTCGGTAAGGTCGTCTGTCAGGTCCACTGCGATATTACCTGTAGAAGTGCTCTCTGTGAGCTCTGTGTCCCCTGTAAGCGGATCTGTAAACCCAGAGGGACCTCTACCTGTTGGCTTGGCCCTCTCCTGACGCAGTTTCTCCAGAGCAGCTTCGTGTTCCCGCACAACTGCGTCTTGAGCAGCCTGTTTGATGCGTTCTCGTTCTCGCTGGGATGTTTCGTCCTGCTGCCGTTTCTCCTCCTCGGCTTCTTCGCGAGCCGCACGGCGCTTGTCCAGGACCTTGTTCCAGCGCGTTTCCAGCACGCCCAGCGACTTTGTGTCCATGTATTTCTTGAGATCGGCGACTTTGAAGATAAGAGGACCGTCCATGCCCTTTTGCACGGTTCTCAGCACCTCCAGCTGGTCGGAAAAAAAGCGAGCCTTCTTAGATATCGCCGAGACGGACTTGGCCAGCGACAAATCGGCCTCCGTGGCCGCAATCAGCTCGTTGATGATGCTCTTCTTGCTCATTTGGGGTTTTGGGGGTGTACTGCTAGCACGCGTTTTTTACGTGTCGAAATAATTAACTTGTGTGAGCTTAATCGAATCAAGGTTTTGGATAGAGAAGATAACGGTCAGGGTTAGTCATGGTTAGCCAGGGTTAGCCAGGGTAAGTCATGGTTAGCCAGGGTAAGCCAGGGTTAGTCAGGGTTAGTTATAACACCCCCAAGTCTTTTCGTCTGTTTACTGTACATGTTTGATGTCGAATATTCACGACATATTTAATTTCACCAAGTTGAATAGACAGTTGTGGTATCATTACGTCATTCATGGATAGAGAAGATGATAACAAATAGTTGGGAAGTTGATAGAGGAAATACTGTAGTACAATTACTTGTAGTACTTGTATCAAAATGTACCCTTCGATTTCTTCAACAGTATCAGCTGTTTCTCATTTGATCAATAGTTGGAGCTTCTCCTACTGACCATGATCTAATTCATAGTGTGTTAGAGTGGAATTGTTCATATATCTCGAGATCTGCCGTAGGGTCTATTTCCTTTGTCAAATCATTGCACCAGAGATACTTGTAGCTAGCTATTTGGGTGATTAGTGTGAATAGTAGTCTCATCATTTTGCAGACTACAAGTTTGGTGAGAGGAGTTCATTGATATCGCGTTTTATGAGATCTTATTCTGCAGTGTTTCTCATCAGCTAATCTTTTGCTTCTTTACTTCAACCCACGAGTACAGTACAGTACTGGTCTTTCTAGTGAAGTCTTGTAATCTGGTTGACACTTCTCAACCTACTACTGGTAGCAAGTCTATTCAGTTCAAGTCTTACTATCTGGTCGATATATATATTTAACTGATAACTACGGATACAGTATTCCGTACTGAAGTCTTACTATTACGTTCACTCTACGTGTAGTTCTCGTACTTGTGGTATTATGAATTAATAGGCATGTTCTATCAGTTAGTGGGAGCAGCGCCGGCAGTGACGATGATGGTCTGAATAGGGTCAGGGAGAACAATTCGGGCGTTCTTGGTAATCTCAGCGTGCTTGGCAACGGTCTGGGCCATGTACATGTTGAAGACGGTTCGTCGGGCCAGCTTGAGGTCCTCGGCAGTGAAGGGCTTGTTGGCGGACTTGCCCACAACCCACTTGATGGCAGCCATGGGGAGGGTGGGGTTGACAGCGTTGGACCAGGGTCGGCCGGTCTCGGCAGAGTACTGCAGCACATTTCGAAGACCTTCAATGAGCTCGTCCTGGGTGGAGGGTCGAGACAGATCCTTGCTGTTGACGAAAGGGACCTTCAGGCCCCTGTTCAGAGCCAGGGCACCGGCGTTGGTGACAATGTTGGCAGCAGCAAGGCCGGGGATGATCTTGGCGTAAGCAGCGAAAATCTTGATGGTGGAGGGGGTCTCCAGGTACTGGAGCTGCTCGGGATCGTCGGTGACGACGAGACCAAGAGCCATGGAAGCGAGAGTGGCAAGAGCAAGAATGGAGAACTTCATAATGAGAGACTGTGGTGGGAGGGAGATGGAGGCGGTGGAAGCTGGGGAATAAGTGAGAGATTGGAGGACCTTATATAGAGTACCGATTGACGTTGGAACCTTGCCTTTTCTCCTGACGAAGCCGTGGCATGTGCGCTAAACACAGAAGCGGCTGACGTTACTGTACGTTCGTACGGATACAGTACAGGAGTCCGCGGATTCTGCACATACGGCAAGGTAGGAGGCTTTGTGTAAGAAGCGATGGAAAGATCTGCTCCTCGTGATTATATTGCATGAGACATTAGAAGGACCGTTATTGATCGACACTGCAAGCACATGTTTAAGTCTGTTGATACACAGTTCCAGCTTCCTCGTCGGTTTGAAACCGGGACAACCTCTCCGTTCGAACATCCATATCTTCAAGACGTAGCTACAGTGCATCCCACTGACATTTACCAAGACTGCAAAGTTAGCCTGGGCAAAAGCAGCAGCACGCGGTAGACCGGAATTGGCTGCATGGTGGTTGCCAGGGCTTGTGATATTCCATGATCGAAGGGGGTGTGGTCTGTGAGAACACCATTTCTGGTCTTTCTGGCTCTTGAGGGAAGCCAAGGGAGCTTTGAACAGCCCATAAGATGATACGATACGGTAATTGATCTGTTTTTTTTCATTCTCAAGATTCATTACCGGTATTGGTTTACCTCAGCAGGCAGTATTGTGATAACACGGAGGATCTGATGTGCTAGAAGCGGTGAGAATCCTGCGTTGGTGCGGCAGGTGTCAGAAAAGCCCTGCAGGGTGAATACGGGCTTTGGTCCTCTTTGTGATGCATTGGTGGACGTTTTAGAAACTGATTAATGTTAAATTACAGTATTACTAAACGTGTCTTTAAAGTAACCTCAAGCCCGTGTACGCCTCGTATCGATGCCTGTTGAATGGCATAACCTTAACGTGGGAGACAGCCCACTGATTCCATTCAGGGGAAAAATTCACCAGGGAGGATGAATTTGGTCACCTGATGTCGTGCTCGGTTGAACACTCCATAAGGGTGCGAAACCTCTCCTGATCCAGTCTCTCGACAGAGAGACTGTAGAGGTTTGTGATCGAAACGTCCTTCCTGCAAGTTCATACCCAATCTGGACATTAAGGTTGTATGCAGGTGTCCCTAGGTGCAGATTGGCCAGGGTCTAAGATCCAGGTACTGTACTTGTACCCCCGGCAACTGTGAGACTGTTGTAGGGAAACCCTAACCCTGACTTCAGTGTTCGCACTTTGCCCCTATTTACTGGATGTTTTACCCATTTGGGGTTACCCGGTAGTCACAGCCCCAAAGTGCCCCATTTGTGTATATATCAACAAGTAGACCCCCCCCCTATAATGTTAATGTATTGTGTTTATTTGTCTGAAAGCTACTGGTAATAAGCTAGCCGACGGGTTTCGCACCTCTTATCGATAGAAGGATACGAAGACTACAAGTACTTGGAGAAGGAGTCAACGGTCTCCAGCAGAAACGTCTATCACCACGTGAGTTAACAGTCAGAGAGGAAGGCACAATCCGTGAGGGGATCCACGAAAAGAGGGCTACGTGTCAGCTACGAAGTTGCCAACGAGGATTCAGGTAACGACAACCTCGTTCCCCAAACCCATGACAAACGACAGTCAGCGCGGAGGAAGTGATTGCAGAGTACTCTTTAGCGGAACTAGCCAACCCCAGTCGTGAGTCGTTTGAGTCGATAGACTCAAACTAGTTACATGAGACATGTGGCTAATTGGTAAAAGGTTTTCCCCCTACAGTACACCGATCATCAGTTCACCACCAGCTAGAGGGTAAACGCGGAGACGGAGGTATATAAGATAATGTTACTAACAGCAGACTTAAGAAACCGAAGCCGAGTGCTAAAAGGAGAAGAAAAGAGAAGAATCCTTACATTTTGTTAAGGCGGACAACAAAGTCCCAACGGTGAGTTGTTTGGTGTGATCAATTACAATTGAGACGCCCAATCCATTTGTTAACGTTCCTGCTAACGCTAGTCGCCCCTTACAACCCTAGCCCACCAAGTGCACTGCTCTTTTCCACCCTTCTTTTACCATACCCCGGATACCCCATGATTCCACAGATGATTCCTTCGACGTACCACCCCAACCTCGATTACACATCTTCGCATCAATGGACTAGCTACCGAGCTCCGCATCTGTCTCATGCACGAGCTACTCCTGCTGGCCCATCTGACCCCAGTCATGCCCCACACCCCTTGCCTACACGCCCACCCACTCATGAGAGTGGCCCATCCGACAACGCTCATGTCTACAGTGAAGCTGACCACAGCTACGCTCTAGAACCACAGCGCGTCCTCAATAGTCACCCGGGACCCTCTCATACTGCACGTCCTGCCGATGCCTATGACACACCCGTCTACAGAGCTCCCTCTTACGGACCTCCCGTTCATGGACCTCCCGTTCATGGACCTCCCGTCTATGGTTACCCAACCTACGTGTACCCGAGCTACAGCTATGGACCTCCTGTCTATACCTACGGACCAGCTCATCCTGCCCAGCTCATCTATGGCCCTCCAGTTCCAGCTGCCTATACAACAACTGCCGCCGTGCCTCACACAGCCACTGATTCCATGTGCGTTGTTGAAGCATCGGGGCACCCTTCTAAGGCGGATGGACAACACCCTCAACGGGGCAAACGGGCACGCAACACAGACCCTGCCGATGACACACCATCATCGAGGCATCAGGCTATTGACTACGACACACCCTCATCGGGGCATCCGGCTATGGACTCCGATACACCCTCATCGGGGCATCCGGCTATGGACTCCGATACACCCTCATCGGGGCATCAGGCTATGGAATCCGACACACCCTCATCGGGGTACAAGGCTGCGACTACTTGTACCAACCCATGCGACACAGCTCCAAGCACACCCCGCAAGGTGTTATTGTTCACCCATCTACCATTGTTGTTATCGTCCTTCCTTTCGAGGGCCTTCTGCAAGTTTCCAGTGCGAGTGCCACGTCTTGTTAGGATACTGTCTTTCCCTTCATCGATGTGTGTGACCATTCACACCCCACTTGTTGCTGCCTGCATCTCCCAACCATTACAGATATGCAAGGTGCCTCTCTCCCATGTGGACTGGGGACCCTTAGCATACTCTTGCGATGTGTTCTCACCCCACGTGACTGTACTATTCCACTGATACTGTTCTAAACCTATGGCCTCTCCTCGTCCCTCTTGATCTTGCCCTTGACTTCTGGCCTCATCTTCCTCTTCTGTTCTTATCCTCTAACGGACCTCTCGAGACGCGAGATCGTTAGAGCGGGGCAGCCTCTCCCTTGGGGAAGCTTCGTCCCTTGACTATCGCCTGCTGTACCCACCGCCATCCCGTCATTTTTCGTCACAAGTCATTTGTTTCCGACCGGCAAGAGCACGACCACCAGTGCTCTGCCACCAGTTGCACCAGCCTCCTTTCGATACCCATTCATGTTGACACACACCACTGTCACACCTTGACCGACAGGACACCACCCGGTGATCTGCCATCATGTGCGCCTAGAATTTTTCGATACCTATGGATGTTGTTACACCCCACTGTCAACCACGATACCCACTACCCTGCCGCCATCGGTACTTGCCTCTGCCTCTCTACTGTAGTTCGGCTTTCTTATTTGCCTACTTCCGTGACGGAAGTGTGCAAATCGGGGCAGTTGTGAGACAAGTACCTTCACTGTTAAGGTTTGTTAGCCATTTGTTACTATAGCAACGCAGTGGAGCGCGTGAGCGCTTCCACTGAGTGACACAAATACGACTCCCAAGTATATAGTTCCCCTTAGTACTTAGCTTCTAATACAGCGTTTTATTCAAGTACTTTTCCTAGCATTTGCTCTGGTCCACTTGGATAAAGCGTCAGGTCTTCTCTGAAGACCACCGCTGGTCTTCGCCCAGCTCGTCTTTCGCTCGAGTGTCTCGCTTTCATCTTCTTTCTTACTTCACATCTCATTTCTTCGCTCTCGTTACCACTCGAGCTCTCAAGAGTCGAATCTGACTGCATCCTAACGATTTCTATTAGAGTTTGCGCCAGATTACTCACACACTGATTCCATTCAGGGGACAAATTCACCAGGGAGGATGAATTTGGTCACCTGATGCCGTGCTCGGTTGAGCACTCCATAAGGGTGCGAAACCTCTCCTGATCCAGTCTCTCTGTCGAGAGACTGTAGAAGTTTGTGATCGGAACGTCCTTCCAGGAAGTGATATGTAAGTCGTTAATGTATTTGTTATATAAAATTTACTTTATTCAACAACTACTGGTAGTAAGTCTATTCAAGTATTACTATCTGGTCGATATCTATATTTAACTGACTAGTACAGTACGGAGTACAATATCAGCAGGTCTATTCAGTTTGTCTATTCAGATCAAGTCTTCTATTACGTTCACTCTACGTTTTGTTCTCGTATTGTAGTATTATGAATTAATGGATATTCTATCAGTTAGTGGGAGCAGCTCCGGCAGTGACGGTGACGGTCTTGATAGGGTTGGGGAGAACAATTCGGGCGTTCTTGGTGATCTCAGCGTGCTTGGCAATGGACTGGGCCATGTACATGTTGAAGACGGTTCGTCGGGCCAGCTTGACGTCCTCGGCAGTGAAGGGCTTGTTGGCGGACTTGCCCACAACCCACTTGATGGTAGGCAGGGGAAGGGTGGGGTTGACGGCGTTGGACCAGGGTCGGCCGGTCTCGGCAGAGTACTGCAGCACCTTTCGGAGACCGTCAATGAGCTCGTCCTGGGTGGAGGGTCGAGACAGTTCCATGCTGTTGACAAAGGGGACCTCCAGGCCCTCGTTCAGAGCCAGGGCTCCGGCGTAGGAGACAATGTTGGCAGCAGCCAGGCTGGGGATGATCTTGGCGTAGGAAGCGAAAATCTGGATGGTGGAGGGGGTCTCCAGGTACTGCAGCTGCTCGGGATCGTCAGTAACGATGAGACCAAGAGCCAGGGAAGCGAGAGTGGTAAGGGCAAGAATGGAGAACTTCATAATGAGAGACTGTGGTGGGAGAGAGATGGAGGCGGTGGAAGCTGGGGAATAAGTGAGAGAGATTGGAGGGCTTTATATAGAGTAGCTGTTGACGTTGGGACCTTGGGTTTTCTCCTGACGAAGCTGTGGAATGTGCACTAAACACAGAAGCGGCTGACGTTACTGTACGTTCGTACGGATACAGTACAGGAGTCCGTGGATGCTGTACGGATTCTGTACGGTACCGGTACGGTAAAGTAGGAGGCTTTGTGTAAGAAGCGATGGAAAGATGTGCTCCTCGTGAGTATTGCATGAGATAACTAGAAAGCGTTTGATCGACACTACAAGCACATGTCCAAGTCTGTTGATACGCAGTCCAGTTTCCTCGTTGGTTTGAAACCGGGACAACCTCTCCGTTGGAACATTCATATCAACAAGACGTAGGTACAATGCATCCCACCATCATTGTTGGGGAATACCAAGACTGCAGTTAGCCTGGGCAAATGCGCGGCACGCGGTAGACCGGAATGAGATGCATAATTGTAGCCTGGCTTGTGATATTCTATCATCGAAGGGTGGAAGGGGGTGTAGTCTGTTAGAACGCCTTTTCTGGGTCTTCCTGGCTCTTAGGGAAGTCAAGGTAGTTTTGAACAGCCCAAACGAGATGATACGGTGATTGATCTTACAAACTCGATGATACCGTAATCGATCTGACAAACTCGATGATACGGTAATAGATCTGACCAACCCTGACTAACCCAGATAGCATCACGATAACACGGATTCTGTGTGCTAGAAGCGGTGAGAATCCTGCGTTGGAGCGGCAGTCTGAAAAGCCCTGCAGGGTTAATACGGGCTTTATTGGCCCTGCAACACAAATGCGTGTTAGTAACTGACACGCAGCATTTAATGTTTTGATAATAACTGGTTCCGAGACTGTTTGGGCGAAAATTATTACCAAACGCGTCTCTAAGACATCTCGTATCGATACCCCATCTAGACGTTAAGGTTGTATGCAGGTGCCCCTAGGTGCAGATTGGTTCAGGGTCTAAGATCCAGGAACCCCCGCAACTCCCGCATTCGGACAGTTAGTCGAATAACTGTCAACGAAGTTGCAGGGAAAATAATCAATGACGTGAGCTGCTTTTCACTATGAGCTCTGGCGTTGTCTATGACCATAACTTGCTGCCTTTGACTCACACCTTGTTCACCAACTGAAGTTTGGCTTTTTTTTTTTTTCTAAAGATGCGAGTCAGGGTCAGATTTTGTGGGAATTCATTGCTAATAGTGTATCTAAATCTAAACGGCTCTGATTGGGTTTTGGAGACCCCTTGCTGTTGCGCATGGGGCTCCCTGCTTCGGTGGGCCCAATCCGGCAACTAATAACACTGGACAGAAAGGATTTGTCTTTGAAATTATACGTAATAAAGTGGTGATATGGTTGATTATTGGAAACAGTGGTAACACCACCAACTCCTTTTACCTCTGCATCTTTCCTGTGTCTTTCCTGTATACCCGTGGCTATATAATACCCCGTACACCTGGATTGAGATCTCCAATCTACAAGTAAGACAATCCAGCTGCCTGTGCGCATATTTCACATGAAGGAAATAGCTAATCGTGTTGTAACCGCATGCATCCCCTACAGTATTTCCGTTTCCGTTCTACTTGGACTCTCGTAAAGAAATTCCGCATTGCATAACTGCTCAAATGTGCTGCAATGGGCAACGAGAAGCGCTGGATACAAGACAGCCAGTAGCGTAGGTTGCAAAGTTTCGTATCCAGGGTCACTCCCCAGTTGTCCCGGCAGGAGTAACCCGAGCCCTACGTCATGGTGGCTTGCTGGTTAACGTATCCGTAGATGCATATAACATTAAGAACAGTACACTTGCACTTGTGTCTGTGAATTCATCAAGTCTCCCTACAAGTAACCTCTATGATATATACAAGTACAACTGACTCTTCTTGCGCAATTTTAAAGCACTCGCTCTCTTGCTGTTGGTTGTGCCGTACTTGTATTTTTTCTTATTTCTCGGTTTATGTCATACTTGACTTGTACTTGTGATCAATTGAGGCAACAGTGGTTCACCAAAGTAGCTACTTGTAGACTTCTTAGCCAATTCCCTATCTTTCCTTCTCTTAATCCCTGCTGCCGTTATATGGGTGAACGGAGATCAACATCGTTGGGTTCAGATCCCATCGCACCAATCATGCAAGATCATCTGCAAGGTGACGATGTGGAAGATTAGATTATTTGCTTAGTCATTATTCCTAGACATACACACACACAGGTCGTACTCACAAGATTGTAGCCACATGTGTCACACTACGATCAGGTGACCACTGAACGTCTGAGAAATACGTGTTCCCTGAAATAAGCTATTATAGCCAAGTGATGCCATAAAGTACCGGGGAATTAAGCTATAGACACAAACGAGTGCCATAAAGTACGAGTACCCGATTAATAAGCTATAGACACAAATCCATGCCATAAAGTACCAATGAATTAAGCTATAGCCAAGTTGTGCCATAAAGTACCGGGGAATTAAGCTATAGCCAAGCGATGCCATAAAGTACCTGGAAATTAAGCTATAGCCAAGTTGTGCCATAAAGTACCCGATTAATAAGCTATAGACACAATCCCATGTCCGGCCAAAAACGTCGGTGACGCTCGTCGTAACCCTGACTAACCCTGAGGTCGCAATCACTTCTTTGGTTTCAAAGGACAACTCCCGTATGACTGAAAACGGGCTTGATGTAGCATTGTTACAAACACGGGCTTCTGGGGCACTCCCTAGAGACACATCCTGGTATCTCTTTACATGGTTGGAACGCTGGGTATGGTTAACACACACCCTTTCCAGATAAAAACTCCTCCTTGCTTCAGACCAACTGTGTACGCCGCCTCTCATGGTGACGCAGCTGAGCGTGGTGCTTAGCTCCTCTGGCAACATTTCTTCTAGGCCAAAGACCAATGACACCCTTCTGTGACATCATGGTTGAATCTGGCAACAAAAGAGTGGCGTTCAAACACGTAAAGAGCTGAATGATGCTAGTGCTGGAGTGATTATCAATTACCGGTACTGAAGCATGCATTGTAGTTCCATCATCTCACAGTGATGATATCTTGCACTTTCCTGTCTTGTATCGTTGTATGTCCTGTTTCTTATCGATTCGAAGAGGCCAGGCGTAATACTCAGCCCAACGCTGTCTTGATTGGCGTCAAGCTGACCTCTCGTTGTGCAGCGTACGAGACACAGCATTGAATTGGCAAATTCCCGGTGATGATGGTCAAAATGTACAGTATGATGTGCTTTGAAGTTCAGGGAAAACAGGGGGATATTGAAGTTACACAAACAGAAGAATAAGCTATAGGGAAAACTCCCACCTTATTTCGGGGTTCTATTTTTATATCATTGTAGAAATGAGTCTGATGTCTTTGAGCACCTCAAATTGAACCCCAATCTAGACGGTGGCACATTTTACGGTTCGTGATAGTCCATCCCAAGTTCTTATCTCATCTCATCCCTGCATAATCAGCGCTAGAGTTACAATACCTCCATCCGTCTCAGCTGAGAAGATCTAAATAAGCTATAATAAGAAAAATGGTCTGATTATTTTTGTGGAGTGTGGGGTGAGCCCAAATTTACCCTACTTTCACTTTTAAGCTATACTCTACAAGCTGTTGGCTTCTAATTATAGCTAAACCAATATAGTTCATGATTGTGCAGAAAGCTTTTAATTTCAAGTAAAACTAACAAAACTGGTACCTAATGCTGAGCACGACAGCTGCGATTGTTCCAGTATTTGCTGACAACCCCAAGTGCTACGTTAAATCCCTCGCATTCCTTTTCCGGTATAGAGAGTAGGGGGATAAAAATAGGCACAAGAGAGTAGTCTCTAGGTACGGTTAGATAAGATACCAAGTAGCACAGATATCAGGACTATGATAGGGATACGACTGTGTTTTGTATGGGCCTTATGCGCTCCACTCTGTGTCTAAGTGGCATTCTAGTTGAAATCACTTGACTGGGTTTCCATTGTAGAAATCGAGCATTGGCTCTGTTGACAAGGTCATATGACGAGATGAGATGAAAGTGCGAATCTGTTATACCCTAACTACAGTACTTGTAGTAGCTAAAGCTCTGGTGTAGATATCATTCGCCTGTCTTACACTGTGGGTATTCTCTGATTCTAGTGGGTGGGTTGGTGGAAGAGAAAGATCGAAAACGAGTCAGAAACCTCAGACAAGCGCAATCTGTCCGACTCGTACATGTTGATCACGAGCTACCGTACATATCGTACTCTGGTAGTCATCTGAAACTTGTCGGCTTCGGTATTGAACATGTGCCTCTCATTATAACCAGGCACTGATAGTCACAGTACAGACAGTTGTGTAGAGTCTAGAATGGATAGGCACTGTTCATCGAATGATACAGTTCCGCGGACGTACTGCTAGCTGGTAGGCATCGTTTGATATCTTCAGAACGACAGCTATCATCGATTGGCATGTAACCAGTAGACGACATCACTGAGCCGCTCCATCAAACGTTTCTGGAGGCATCAGTTCCCTGTGCTAACTTGTGCATGGTCTTTGGTTATCTCAGAACTAACAAATCATCCAGTCTACACTCCTTTGATAATGCGCGGATCTACCTTATTGATCCTATTGTTGATAAAACGTTGATAAGGGAAATATGTGACTAACGTCACCCTATAGCGGGGTATGATATACGTTGTTCCCCTGTATTGTGCCTTCCATCGAAAGTCTGGGCTGCCTTGGCTGGTAAATTGAAAGGGGCTTTCTCAGCCTTGCCTATGAATCTGGGCTAGTGGCTTTGACAGCTACGTTTAGTTTTTCTTTATTCTAAAGATGCCGGCTTCTGAGTTGACATAAGCGGACACCGAAGGCTTTGGTGCTAAGGAAGCGGTTAGTGAACATATTATCGCCACGGGGAAGCAAGTATGACCCACATGAGTGTTTGGGGGTAGGAGGGGCTATGCTAATCTTTAGCTACCGCGGGGGGTCTGTTGTTCACGAAATAAACAACTAAACATACACAGCCCAGAATGCCCCATACAACATATTAACATGGGGACCCCTGGTACTCGTACAAGTATTAATCTGCTGTGGAGAGCAAAATAATACCGAACGGCGTTTCGTACTGGAGTGACAGGCACGTGTCGAGGCGTTAATATGACCTGACAACTGTCACTATAGAACATGCCATGCCAAAGGTCATGCGCTCTGAGAGAAGGCGTTATTGCGGCAAATACACGCTAAAGATAGCGCGGGTCAGGCGGTTGTCGGGCGTCCCCAGGCTGAGCAAGCTAGGAGTCGCGGCAAGCTTGCCACATGCATTTATATCGCGCATGTCTCTTAGTGACCACGTCATGGTGTATTCACATGGGGCCTTCTCCACCGGTTTTTGCTCTTGGCTCCGCAACTTTGAGACTTGAGGGGCTAAATAGCGTTGAAGCTTAACCACACGCCGGATGGTGAGATGAAATAAGCCCAGGAGGTTTCTTGGCAAAAAGAAAACAGTGCCGAAAAATAGAAAAAAAATACAATGACTTATGATATTTGTGGCACAGTGAGCACGGTTTTTCGTGGGGCAAAATGAACACGAGGGGACGAAATCGCGAGGACACAGAAACTCCACTGGCGGGAACACGCAAAGTTTGGATCGCATCCGGATCATCCTTGTTGCAAAAAGTCAGGGTCCAAAACTCCCAAAAACAGTCTCCGAACCGATTCCAGAATAACTTCCGACCCGGGCAGCAAAAGAAAGTGAGGGCTGGAGTTTCTGGATTTTGTCAGTACGGATACTGGTATTTTTTTTTTAATATCTTGAAACTTCAGTCGACACTTTGAGGCACCAGAATATTTGACTAAATGTCTGAAGAGTCGTGCCATGGACACGTACGAAACACTCCAGAGTGATCAGTTCTCGGAATAGCTCCAGGGCAGCAACAGATTTGAAGACAGGACATCTGAAATGCAAGTGTCTAGCAGCCATAAGATGCAAAATATGGATTTCTCAGCCCGATCCGATGTTTTAGTCAGCCGCACAGTATGCACTGCCTTATCCTTATCGACCCCCTATTAGTTTGTCGTGAGCCGTATTACTTTACTTTTAATGGTGGTAGACTCCTGCAATGCAATGCACGAAGATTCCTAGGTAGCGTCACGTGGGTGTGCAGAATGTAGAATTAGCAGGGAACTCGGAGAGAAGCACAACTTGCTCATTTGGAGGCCAAGAAGAAAACGAAACACATATTCGTCATCTCCATGACCAGACGATCACTATGGTAGTAGTTATTGGTGGAAAATCGCTAGTTTCAAAATCGTCACTTTGAAAAAATGGCCACAAACATGAGCACTCTTTGTAAATGACAAATTCACGATCTAACAGCCCCCAGAAAAGTGTTCAAATGGCTTCATACCTTTCTCGCTTTTATTGAAACGGCATTTTTATGTTGCAGCATGCCGGACAATACCCGACTTTTGTCTCATCGATCATGGGTCCAGATCGAAGCAATATTGCCCTTCAGCACTATCTATCGAATGGTTGAGACGTGAAAAATATCACTAGCACCTTCATTTCACCTCTACTGGTCGAGGTATCCAGATACAGCCATTCTTCGTCCCCGTAATACAAATAACCCGTCACGTGCATTCTTACATGTTAACAAAGAAGATCAAAACCCGGCTGTTACCCTACCTGTGAACTAAAATAGCTACTGTAGTATGTAAATTAACTTGCGTTAGTGTCGTTGGTGGCGTCACGTGTCTTCTTTGATCAAAATGAGCTGAAAAAGGGCCGTTTGGAAATGCCACGATGCGCTCTGGTTTTTTAAAAAGTATTTTGACGCTCATTTTACCCCATCTTGCACCTTGCACCGCACCGTTACCCCAAACACCTTAAAAAAAAAGTGGGACACCCACAGAGTTCCAAATTAGACTTTTTGTGTAATAAGGTTTTAGTTGAACTGTAAGAGAACCTTATTCCGCCACTTTATCTCATGCAGGCTATGACACAAAACCACCTATCTCTTTATGAGGATGGAGAGACTGAAAAAGAGAGCAGGGCTCCAATATATATATTAGTGTATCCGCACTGTTGGAAGTCAAAAACCTAGTACCTCAAAACACTACACCTGAACACAATCTCATGACACAGACATACACTATCACAGCACCTCTACACGGCTCCGAATACAAGACTATCAAAGTACACCCCAAAGACCACAATGAGAAGCTCTCCACCAAGTACCACTTTGAGACTCCGTACCGAGCTGTTCTAGCTTGGGAGTCTGTTTTCTTGCATGCCAACTACCGTGGCCGACACGAAGTGTGGAGAACCATTCTAAACAACGACGACCTTTACTTCACCGGCCCCATTCTGGATGTTGGCAGTGGGTCCGGGGTGTCACTGATGAAGCTCTGCAAGAAAAAGCGAGAGGTTCAGCAAACATCAAACTACCACATTGAGGGTATCACGGCCGTGGACAACTACGACAGAAAGAAGGGCCAGCTCAAGAAGATCATCAACAACATCAAGGCCAAAGAGTACACCGACCTGGTGACGCTCACGTCTGCCGAGCTCACCAACCTGCCCTACTCCACAGACACATTTTCTCTCGTCACGTCTCCCTGGGCGTTGCGGTCATACGATCGAAGCACACAAAAAGAAATTCTGCGAGAAATGGCCCGTGTCTGCAAGCCAGGAGGTTATATCATCATCACAGACCTGCGGCCTTCCGGATCCGGACCCTACGACGAGTGGATCAAGGAGATGGGATGGCACGACGTTCGAAAGATTTCGGCTGGCCCCAACGGCTGGTTTGGGTGCTGGACCACCGATATCTTCGAGTTTCAAAAACCAGCTACGGACACCTACAGACACAGCTCCGAGTCGCTGACCGAGGAGGACTCGGTGGTGGTCGAGCTACACAAGGTGAACCTTGGGTAAAAAAAAGTACTAACATCTAATATAACTAACACACAACTGAATCAATGAGTCATGAATGAAACAATTCTCTACCGTAGCGTTCTTGTAGTTACAATTGCTCCGTTCTCAATGCAAGGACGTGCACATATTGAAACACGCTACATGGGTACTTCTGTAGACTTACACGTATTTCAAGTGATTTATGTAATGCCTGAAGTCCCTAGATGTGGAATAACGGAACGTACTGTTGTAAGGACTCTTCAAATGTCTCTTTTGACAAGAGTGGAGAGAAATTCTCAGATTATTTTTTTATAATCACATAATTTGGACCATATTGCGAGCTAATAGAGTTGAGGCAGACAGACAAGAAAGCTTCCCCGCGTATTGTAGGGGTGTTACGTTCAGGTGGGGAGACTTGTAAGATGGTATGGTATGGCAGCTTGTGCGAAAGATGTTACATCTAGAACGGTGGTGCCACCCGAGATTTGCGACTCCCTGGTTGGAATTGTGTGTATTCTTGGTTATTTTCGTGTAACGCGATTTTGCTCGTTTCTGGATTATCCCCTTTAGGAATTTCCTATTCTGGCTGCTATTTCCGAAAGAACGGATAAGTAGTAAACGAGCCTTTGTTGAGATTTGGTATGTAATTTACTTGTAGCTTAATATCTTCCCAACTTCGAAGGAATACGCTGAGTGCCATCATACATAACAGGACGTGACCAATATTCACATATACACCTATTATCCTAACTCATCTGTCTTCATTTATTCGCGTATTCTAGCCGTATACGTCCTGTATGTGGACCATTCAGGTCGGTACCTCGACTTGCCCCATACTTTTGACATCAACAGCAACAGATCACCTTTAAGGTCTTGTACGGCTCAGAAGATTAGAGTGCACAAGGGAAGCTTGTGAGTGCTCGTGCGAGGAGGTGAGTCATGGACCATGATAGTCACGTGACCCAAGAGATATATGATGTCATACCGTGTACTTGTAATATTTGTTATACTTGTATCTATCGTACAAGGTAATACTCCTACCTCATATCCGCGGTGCTTATAGTGAAACGTTAATCAACGTAATCCATAATTCCATTGTTGGTACAAGTACACCTTTCAGACATATAATCCTCTCACAGGATTAATAATCAATGAAATAAATCAAATATCAATTTGGTGAAATTCAGCAAATACCTTCTTCTTGGCAGCATATCCATACAACGGGTATATGGACGGCTTTTGGGTCTTTTAGTCCGTTGAGTACAAGTACATGTTATAGGTGGTGCACAGTGATACACAGCTTCATGGAGGTCTCTGTCTTACACCGGGGGAATCTCGGTAGCGATACCATAACCATACGGTATTTAGACCATTACTTAGCTCACTCAAAACAGTTGACTGTGAGATGGAAGAGAGACTCTAGTTGTTTGGACTGAAGTGGTCTGTTGATAATGTACAGTACTGGTACCCTATGAGAATGGGATCATTCTATACACTCCACCAAAAGAGTACAGGTCTTCGTCTGTCGAGCACAAGGACCTGATAAATAGTTACTTCCCTTTCTTTCGGCATTTGGGGAAATATTCCGCAATTCTGCAAAGTATAGGAGGTACCGACGCTGGAGAGATTTTTGTGGTGTCAGCACTGGTTCCCCTTTATTCAGACGAATCTACTTACCCTCTAATAGCTTCTGCCTTCTTACTTGTGTTAATTTTTGATACCCGTACTAACCCTGACTAACCCTGACTGTCTTGGACCGAGGTCTAGTATTGCGAATCTAAAGGTGCTGTAAGCGAGCTGTTGTTTCATATTGTTTTGGAAAAATCTGAGTCCCATATAGACCGTCTTACTCACTGATTGTTCAACCAGATTGCAACTGGTGGATTTGAAGTCCACCCATCTTCACGGAAGACTGCATAATTTGTAATACTTGATGTGTGGGCGTTGATGTGTAGTTGTATAAGTATCTTCTTAGAAGACTTGCCGATTGTACGCTCGTCATCTTTTCGCATTCACAGTTAATTACTCCAGACCATCCTCATGTTCCAGGACAGCGTATAATCGTCATTCCCGGCTCTCACTATCGAAAGCTTTTTTAATCATTTACTATATACAAATGCGTACTATTTACATGTCGGGGCACTTCTCAGCCACCTCTAGTTGTTTTTCAGTCAAGTCAATATCGATGACGTGACCCACCTTGACCATGTCACCAACCTCCACATCCGGACTGCTGAGATGATATTCAGCAATCATTCCAAGTTCCATCACCATCACCTTACATCGATCTTCTCGCCTAGGCTCCAGCACCAGAGCAGTCCAGTTGATGGGATAGAGCTCTCCGGATTTGATCTGCTTGAGCAGCCACTCCTTGAGTCGGTAAGACTCCATATCCTCCTGGCCTCTCTTCACAGCTCGCTGGCGAACAAAGACGTGAGGAATGATCTTCTGCACTTCAGCGTGCGAGAAGGGTGTCGTTTCGCCCTTGAGATGGGCATGCAGCTGGAAATGGTTGAGCAGGTCACCGTAACGCCGTAGAGGACTGGTGGATTGAGCGTACATTGGAATTGCCAACGAGAAATGGGGCTTGGGATCTGCTGAAATATAAGCCATCTCAATCGTAAACCACATGTCGATTCCCTCCTTGAATGGAACACGGCCTGTGACAGGGTCACGGAACTTCAGAGCACTCTTATTAGTATCCTCCATGTTCTGGTACCGATAAAGAAGAGGAATCTTGTGCTTATTTCCATACGACGCAACCATCGAGTTTGCGAGGATCATGAGCTCGGAAACAAGTAGAGTTGCTTCGGGGTTGCTTTCGGTGATTTTTTCGAGTTGTTCTGTTTCGGGGTCGAGTCGGACCTTGGGAATATCGAGATTCAGAGCACCGGCAGCAATTCTGTGCTTTCGAAGATTCGACGACAACCGGTGTAGTTCCGTGAGGTTTTTCTTATGCTTAGAGCTCTGGGAACCATTCAGTACACCCTCAACATGCTCATAAGTCAACCCGACACCGCCATCAACTTTCACGAGATCAACCTTGACGGTTTCCATGTCAACAGGACTCTTCTCAGCTGCTGCGCCCTCATTCAACTTGGCGGAAACTACCAAAGATCTAACTGCACCCTTTTGTAGCAATCCAAACTTCTGGACAACTTGAGGCAGCATTCCTACTACTCCGGAAGGATAGTAGGCTGTTGTGACACGACTCTGGGCAGCCTTGGCCACATCACTGTCCACTCCAAAGTACGAAGCTGGATCAGCCACGAGAACATGGATGTACTTGGATCCATCAGGACGAGTCTCCAGCGCAACTCCGTCGTCAATTTCGTGTGCGTCTGGGCCGTCAATACAATAGAAGTTTTCAAAAGGCCTCTTTTCCTCTCCAACCCAGTCTTGCCGCACTGACTCAGATAAATCTTCTTTGAATTGGGCACCAGTCAGTCGGTCATACATGGTCTGGATTTCGTCCTGCTGCTCGGAAGAACCCTGGTACGGAATTTGGAGTCTGAGGGCTTTCTTCCAGGGGTTGATATCGTAGGGAATGTAGCCCAGTCGACGAATGAAGTCCATGCACAATGTCTGGGTGATGAAAAGTTCACGGTAGTCTTTGAACTTGCGCATAAAGACGCCCACGTTAGCCTTGGCAGCCATATCGTTGTGGGAGACCTCGCTCAGTGCATATCGCTTCACGAGTAGCAGGATTGCACGTTCTTGGGGGGTGAGCAACAATGAATCCAAAGTTACATTACCAGCCAGTACATCTTCAAACCGACTGACAATCTTTTCCACAGGCTTTCCTCCTTGTCTGATAGTGTTAATGGCCGTCTCAGACGACGCTACATCCAAAGCGTTGATGTAGAGCAGCATGATGGGCATCTCCTGTCCAGAATAAATGAGCCAACGTGCAGGAATACTTCTGACTGCCAGGTAAGTGGCATAGTACATCATTGCCTCGGTCAGAGGTGTGTCATTTAATGCAATATGAGGAGACATTTTGTCAACTAAATCGTTGATGGTCATGACTCGCTCAGAAATTACAGTCTTCTGTAGAAGATCCAATACTCTAGTCTTGGCAAGTTTTGCTCGCCGCAAAAACTCGGTCATTGCCTGCACCAGCGCAGGTCTGATTCCAACATGGGTCATCTGGGTATCATTGACTTCAATTGAAAACTGCTCCATGATCTCGGGGTTGGCGAATGGCATCTTGAAGATTATTCCCTTGTCTACCTTTTGACATTCACCACTAAGCATCACCACATTGAAGCTTCCAGAAGGAAGAACCTCACCAATGACTCCGATATCCGAAAGATTCTGCTTGATGGACACATCGATCAGATCGCCTACCCGTGGAGGGCGGTTGATGTCTTCGAGCGTTGGTGACGTCTTGACAAAAGCATGGTCATGAGAAATGAGCTTCTTTTCTCGAGTCCATCCCTCAGGCACCTCTCTGTAGATCTTGGATTCCTTCTCAGCTTCGTAGGCATTCACAAACAGTTCCACCCATTGACGCTGGAAATCAGTGAGTAAAGTTTCATCTCTGAGCTTCCGGAAGTCGTCTCCAGGGTCTTCTTTCTCTGATAGTGCTGACAGTCCCTCTCTCAAGACTGAATGATCTTCCTGAGAGTCCCAGTCTAACGAGTCCATGTGCGATGCCATGTCTCTTCTTTCAGACAGAGGAGTGTACTTGTAGTCAAAGGCATTCGACCAAGCATGCTTGAGTGCCTGTCGTTCCTCACGGGGGACTGTGGGGTCTTCGATCCGCATCTCCAGAAACATCTTCAACCGACCAGGGTTTCTGAGTCGACCAGGACCACGATCGAACCGACGGGGCCCATTTTTGTCGAAACTGCGCTTGTTTCTAGCGAATTTGCTGGTCTTGTTCGCACCGCGAAGCAAGACTCTCGTTGAGCGCATTATCGTGATGGATACCGTCTTCGTGAGATCAGGCTCATTACAATCTCGAAAAATATCAGTAAGGTTTGTCATGCATATGCTTATGTAAGCGGGTGGAAATGAAGGTGGCAAATTAGGACAAGTTGGTAGGCAGCTCAAAAGTATGTAAGGTGAACCTCGACATACTGTAGTATGATGATCTGATAAATAATAGAAGCTGTATAATCTATAAATTGTTCCGTTTCAATTCCTCGTATGAAAATAACATCGTATAAATTTGACAACCAGAATAGAGTTCATAGGTCGCTTAGTAATCACGCCCTTGGAGAGTGCAGTGAGTACCTTGGTGGTGGCAAGAAAGCGCTCAGTGGCAAAATTTGACTTGAGAGATCAGTGCATCCCATTTCAGTGGGATATTCCAGCCCTTCTCATA
Organism: Yarrowia sp. JCM 30696; assembly: GCA_001600535.1. Lineage (NCBI taxonomy): Eukaryota > Fungi > Ascomycota > Dipodascomycetes > Dipodascales > Yarrowia > Yarrowia sp. JCM 30696. The sequence continues at coordinate 1,319,865 of BCKG01000003.1, read as the reverse complement.
ACCTGTGTCGGTTGAACCTTCCCAAACCTTAAGATTCGTTTTCGCCATGAAAGCTAAAATAGTAGTCCATGTGCCTTGGGCAACTGAAAAAGCACAGCTACACACCGGTACGATGGAAAAGGCCATATATTCCAAGGATGGCAAGCGGGTGATCAACCTCAAGTCCCGCGAGACTTTCAAGACGGAAAATGTGAGCTTCGAGTGGGGTGCGGACGAGACCAAGCCCAAATCGAAGAAGAAGAAGAAGAGGAAGTCAAAGGGTCAGCAGGTGATCATTGACAGTATCGATCTGGATGAACGCAGCATTGTTCACGGGGTCATGGAGGCCAAGATGAAGGCTGAGAAGCTGGCGCGGTTGAAGAAGTCTGTCAATGACACGTTTCCTCCGTCTCCAGCTTCAGGTCTTTCTCCTAGCATGGAACGTCAGACGATCAAGTATTTCTGGTTGTCTCTGACTTCTGATCAGCGGCAGGAATTGGTCCAGGTGGAAAAAGAGGCTGTTCTCAACAAAATGAAGCGTCAGCAAAAGAACACGTGCGAATGCGACATTTGTGGAAGAAAGCGTATGGCCATTGAACAGGAGCTGGAAACACTGTACGCGGACTACTACAAGGAGCTGGATGCTTTGGCTGAAGAAAAGGACCTTCCATTGTTGCCGTTACCCAGCATGGGTTTCTTCCAGGCTGACGATGTGTTGCGAGGTGGACATCATGAGGGCAGTGTGGGTGATGAGCTTAACGAGGCCACCAGGCAACTCTCACTGGGTCCCCAAACGACGACCCGGCCCTTGCCAGCAAACCTGGGCAAGGAAATTGATGAGGAAGGTGACACGGAGGAGGACGAGCCGTACGGGTTTGAAAATGGCGAGGATGTGCAGAGTTTGGATGTTTCGTCTGTGGCCGATGATCTGCTCACCAACGACGGCAAAAAGTTCATTGAGATGATGGAGAGATTGGCTGAGAAGCGGGCAGGTCGCATTGAGGAAATCAAGGATGACGAAGAGCATGAGGAGGAGCCCGTGGTGCTGGAGGACGACAATGGCGTGGAGGAATACGAGAATGACTCGGACTACTCCGACTATTCCTCGGAATACTCTCAAACCGGTGAATCTCTTACAGCTGACCAGCGAATGGAGGAGGGACGTCGCATGTTCCAGATATTTGCCGCCCGCATGTTTGAGCAGCGGGTTTTGCATGCCTACAAGCAGAGTGTGGCTGCTCAGGTCAAGGCTGAGCTTCAACAGATGGAGGTGGAGAAGAAGACATTGGATCTGGAGAAGGAAGCTCGTGACCAGCAGCGACGAGAGAGAAAGAAGGCAAAGAAGGCTGCTCAGAAGGCTGTCAAGGAGGAGGAAAGGAAAAAGGCTGCTGCTGAGAAAGCTGAGCGAGACAAGAAAGAGGCTGAGGAAGCAGAGAAGCTGCGGCTGGAGGCTGAGCGCAAGCAACAGGAGAAGGAGAGAGAAAAGGCCGCCAGAAAGGCTGCTTCCGAGGCCAAGCAAAAGGCTCGTCAGGAGGAGCAGGCTAGACTCGCCCGAGAAAAGGAGGAAAAACGACTCGCTCGAATCAGAGAGATGGAGGAACGTATGAGATTGGCGAAGGAAAAAGAGGAGAAGGAGAAGGAAGAAATCAGAGCTCGTGAGCAAAAGGAGGAGGATGAACGAAGGGAGAAGGAGAGGCTAGAAGAGGAGCGAATTGAGAACGAGAGATTGGAAGCTGAGAGACTCGAGAACGAGAGACTTGAGAAGGAGCGTGAACAACAGAGACTGGAGGAAGAGCGTGAACAGCAGAGGATTAGGGAAGAGCGTGAAAAGCAGAAGTTGGAGCAGGAGCGAGAAAAGCGTGCCTCCATGTCAATTCCATTGTCCAAGCCTCTGCCAGGAAAGACCCAGATTCCTGCAAGTCAGCCTGGAACATCTCTTGGAGGTCTCCAGCAGCCCATGCCTCAGCAAGCGGCTGTCCCTTCATCTCCTATTCCTCAATGCCCTTCCCCCCAGCTTCCTCCCGGTCTCACTAACCATCAACATGTGGCACAATCTCAGATTCTGCTGGACAGACTCACCCCAGACCCGACGAGCAGAATGACTCCAGAGCGTCATACCCCCAGCCCGGGAAGCACTACTAGCAATGCCAAGTCTTTGCTAGACTCGCTTCTACGACCTGCACAGCCTCCCTCTACGCCTCCTTCGGGCCCTGGAACTCCCCGGTCTTCGATTGGCCATGTTGCACCTGTAGGAGCCATTGGCACAATTGGCAGCCCCGGCCAGGTGAGTCAGCCGCCCGCAACCGTCCATCCAGGCCAATACAACCACGTTTCGCCTGGCCCAGTGACACCGGGACATGTGAACCCTGGTGTGGGTAATATTGGAGGTCCTGGTCATGGAATTATGGGGGGAATGGGAAGTATGGTTGGCTCTGGCGAACACATTGGTCAGCCTATTTCGCCGCCTTCCACAACGCTACCCATGTCTCAGCATCGCTTTGATCCCTGGAATTCGTCATACTCCGGAATCGCGTCGTCGAGCACTCCAGGCAACCGCCTATGGGGTTCTTCGGGTGAGGTTCCTGGTAATGTGATTCGGCAGGCTGCTTTGGATGCTTACGAAGAGCTGCACAAAAACGGCTCTATTGATTGCAATGGGTTTGTCAACTCTCGTGCACTCCAAAACACCGCACAGAAGTACTCGTCTACAGGACAGGGCTTTGGTGTCAGTGAACTCTTCAAGGCCTGCCAGGGAAGTTTCGATATTGTTGGGGGCCTGATGAAGCCCAGAGGGGGGTTGTAAGGATGATCTTTCTGAGATACTGTAAATATTTAACGAATGATGATACGATTAGCTAATGTAGTATTGAGAAGTGTTCTGCCCATTCTTATCAGTATGCTGTGGTGTTGTGCAGAAAATATGCAGTTTGGGTATGGAGTCAGACCACTGAGTACAATGAACAGAATGTCTCCACATTAGGTAGTGATAAGATGGTGGTACGATACAGGTGTGATGCCTGTTCGTCCTCGTTCTCTTTCTTTGTAGCTTCCGGCAAGTGTACTCGTACGATATTTGAGGGTGAGACCATGAACAGGTGACTGTCGTGTGACTTTGGCTTAGTAAGCACCGGACATCCATACCTTAACATGCCAGCTCTTTGCTTGCTGTCACATGCTACAAGTCGTGTCAAGCTCAGAAGTTATTGATGAACCTCGGGGAGCATCGTTATACCGACACTTCTAGCATACCAGTATATGCCTGGTATCCTCAGGTTTAGGGCTAAATTACCATTTAAGGTGAAGTATGAAACGGCACAAAAACTACCTGTGCTCGGCCTGTACAAGTACTTGTACTTGTACTTTAGGACCTTTTGGGTGCAGTTACTTGTACAGGTGCTGGTTTATATTCAGGACATGTCTTTTGCACAAGTTCGAATATCACAATAACCAAAGTGCCATTCACTTGTATTGGATGGATGGTGGGACACATATGCACTTCAATTAAGACTCCCAACCCGCACACTGGTGCCTATGGATGCCCAAAAAATGAGCCAGTACTTGTACTTGTACAACGTTATGGGCAAGTACAACAGTAGATCACCCGACACCATCCCCTCACTCCTCAGGCCACTGTCACACTTATACTGTTCCCCACACAATCTCCTCCAGAGAGTCACCTTCCCTAAGCAAACCTTATTTCAAGTTTCCCACTCACCCAACTGCCGTCGAAAACAGGTATAGACCCACAATCTTAAACGAGGATCGGAACTTGCCTATTTGGGACAGGTGCATGTGGAGGAAAGAGCACTGGTGTGTGTGACGCTGCTCTGGGTGCGAACGGCACGAATACCAAGACTGTGACATATAGCTCCCCACACCGTGGCCGGGGATTATAATCGTCCCGATATTATTCGCCCTGACACATATCGGCGTATCTACTCGTGACAGACCGGCTACTCCGTGTAATTGACAGGTTCGACAGGTTGGACTATTATTTAGCGTGACAGATGACTCGTTGGTGCAAAACCAGCTCCGCAACGGCGCCTAACCTGCAATATGAAACCTCACATATCCACCAGGGTACACAGTGACGGTTTATGCAGCTCTTAGCTGGACTATCTCTAAAAGTTGCACCTATGTAACACCTGGTGCTCTTAGTGATGGGAACAGTCGTATTCTTCTATCTTTACCCGGCCATCCAGTGCATGGTGGCAGTGTCCACCGCGCATCTGGACCTGTCACTCTTCCACACAGCCTTCGGTGACGTCATGTAAGTGCAACTCAGAATATTCAGCATTAGTTACATTCCTTAGATAAGTGGGAACGATAATTGTACATGCAGGAAGCGATCCACTGAGAAAGACACAAGTAGAGAATATTTCTTGAGCTACTGGCAGGGGCATTTTTCGAGCCTGGAAGGACTCAGAGATATAAATAGAATACATTGATAATAAATAGTTTGTTATGTTTGGTTTGTTAGTTGACTGTTGAGAGTCATCGTGTGCCGTTCCTATACATCCAGTGCACGGAACCGCTCATGATTTTGTGAGATTGTCAAGTTGTGTGGTTGTGTGTGTGAGTTGGTAATCGTCACGCTCTATCTGACCCACTCCTCAAGATCGCCCAGACTCATCTCCTCGGGGCAACCAACCTCCTCTTCATCATTGATCCAGCCAAGATGGCCAATGCCGGCATGATGGGGCTCTTTTAGGGTGTCGTAGTATGGGTTGAACAGCTTGGTGATGTCCAGAGACAGATCGGGGGAAGGAGCAAGGGTCTGGTCCAGTCCTCGCTGCTTATGGGGGGTCACATGGGCCATAATGGGGGCCATTTTGATCTCCTCCTGCTGCTCCTCCTCATCTTCCTGGTTGATGGGCGTAGTTGCAGCAGTGGAAGACACCTCCAAACGAGACTCCTCATCTTCAGAATCGTCCAGCGAAGACAGATCATCGTCTGAAGGCAGGTGGAATGAGTATCGCTGGGGGGAAGTCATGTACAGAGGGGAGGAAGGAGTAGGGAAAGTGGACTGGATCGGTGACACCTCCTCTTCTTCAGCCTCCTCGTTGTTTGTGTTGATCGACTCATTGGAGGACCGCCGTCGCTTGTTAGAGCCCGAATCCGCACTGTCCCGGCCTCCAGCTCGCTCCCGCTTTCGCTCCTTCTCCTTCTCTCTCTCTCGTCGCTCCCGCTCAATCTCCTCAGGCTCGGGACGGTCGATAATGGTATAGATCATTCGCTTGGGGTGGTTGTCGGACAGCTTTTTTTGCACAAACGTGGAGTCTGTGTCCAATTGGCCCAATTCCAGCCGTCGGATGTATGAATTGATGCGAGCAGCCACCAGAATCGAGGGATTGGGGGACAGATCCACACTGGGGTAATTGCTTTCGATCGAGTGGATCATTTGCTTGACCGTAAGGCCGTTGGTGATGTTCAGAACATCGATACAAGCCTGGGAAATGTTATCGAGCATGATGTGGGTGATGGGTCGAAAATGAACTGGTCAGATGCTGAAAACCAAGACCAGATCGTTCTGCTTAGATATCGCTTAAACTGCCATCGGCCATTTTTTATAGAGGCGCCCTTGAGACATTTCACTTTCTTTGTCTCATGCAAATGTGGACGTTTTAGGCAACTGCACGACGCATGAATTATACAAACATTTGGTCGCTTACATTAAGGTTCATGCTTGTTGGACTGTGGGAGAATCGCAAGATATTGTAGGGTGGATCACGATATCAAAAGTGGGCCTGAGATAACCCAAGACCACACAAAAATGTAGCGGAGACACCAAAGACGACAATTCCACTCACGTAACCAGCCAATCGTGCTTACAGAGCCACTAAGAACGGAAACTATTTCCACGTGCTCAAAGTACAATATATCATTCCCCTCAGACGTCCTAAACTTACACAAGTGTATATCATGGGCTCTTTCAGAGTTCGGGTGGGAAGAGGTTTGGTGACATTTGAAGCCTTCATAACTACTGGAGTTTTTAGGCGTTTGCAAATCAGAGTGGATTTAAATATACAGAGCCGTCCAAATAGTACCAGGTCTGGCAATTACATCGCTGTCTTAGCTGCCACACGCAAAACAACCCACCTCTCTAGAACCCCTCTCACTGGATAATCTGTCTATCCGATAACAGAATCCAACCTAAAAGTCTATTTATTGACAATATGGTGGTTCCTTCCAAAAACCTTATTTTATGTAACTTAGCGGCGGTGCCAGCCAGTACACACACTACGTATGGTGTGTATGTGCTGGTAGGATAATCCCGTCTTTAGTGCAACGTTGGGAAAGCAGGACATTTTGGCCACATAAGGGTCTCTCGTCAGGTAGCATTGCGGCAGCTAAAAGTTGGCAGTGATTTATTATCTGCTAAACCGTTCATTTTTGCCACCACGGGCTCCGTCCATCGTAGGTGTTTGCGTATGTACAGACACACAGACCCATGCTTCCTCTCATTGCCCACCCAACTCAAAGATGCGCATGCACAGAATTGCATCAATAGGATTGTCAAAAAAAAGCCACATGTGGGGGCCCGATCAAACCGCGCACACTGCAGTGTACTGATACATCCAGAGGGAGGGGGGATGAAAAGACGAAAATTGCAACTGTGCCATCAATAATGCCTCAATAGTTATCGAGCAACGACCACGAGATCTAATTAAATCTCACAAATCTATCGATACCACGCACTTTTGTATTGGGCTGAAACCAGACCATAAATCCGACCCTGCCAGTAATTGTTCAAAGAGAAATATCGGCGACAGAAGAGTCGTATTACAAGGCCTTAATCGTCGCGTCGTATTCGAAATAAAGTGACAACTTAAGTGGGGTGTCATATATAGCAAAAACCTGGGGTATTTTTCATCCAGGGGACCTGGGGGCACCTCCAGAAGAGTCAGCTGATCGCTACGAACCCATTGGTTGTCTAGCCGTGGCTGTAGCACCCGTATTATCTCAGTTATCAGGATTTTCTCCAAAGTTCAATGTTCTAGACTAAGGCGCACTTAGGCCAGGTCATAAAACCAAGAATAAAATACCCTGGCTGTTCTGCAAAAGCCTCACGATGGAAATACTTTAAACACAGGCCTACTCTAGCCACCGTCCATCGTTTCTTCACCGCCCAAATGACACCCACCGTATTCCTGAAGAACTGCAAAACCAAGGCGACCGCATAGCGTCTCTCAAAACCCGGACACTTGGAACTCAACCAGTGGACGAGGCCCCTATTGATAAGTACCCCTCAGTCTCCCACATGACTGCGACGCTATTAGTCCCCTCAAAGTGTTCATCTATATCTCCTCTACCCCCTTCTTGGTAACCATCCAGATACTGGAACCTATCTGTTCTCACCCCCACAGGTCCCATCCCACTTGCAGAAGAACTGTGCTTCGTACCTGCCAGTTCCTTGCTTCCGCTATTGGCCCAAATCCTGTTCAGGTTAGTCTCCCAGCAGAGAACGGGATGGGACCTATTGCTGCGCCTCTCATCTGAAACCACAGCTGCAGACCTGATAAGCAGATCGAGTCAAGTGCACCCGACAGACACTCTCGAATGGAACACTATAGCCGAATACCCGTTGTCAATGTATACGTACAGGCGCTATATTGGTTTTGGCTGCATCGAGACTGTATATAAAAAACGATCTATGGAGTCCGTACCCAGTTCGTATGAATCTGGAGCTGGATTTGGGTCTTTTCCTCGTTCACACAAACTCAAAGAGGGCCTGTAACCTTAACTTCGATTCTCTACAGTGAGATTAACGACATGTATATTTGTGTTTGGGCCGGGTAATGCTGTAGGCTATTTTTATGACGCAGGAAAAGAAAATTATTGGAGCCGACTGTACAGATTCAGGTCCGCCCCGCTGAAAAATAGCAAGGGCTTCCGGATCTCGGAGCTTGGCCGAATTGCAATTATTCTTCTCTGATGCATCTAGATGTTATCACATTTGCGGGAAGTTCTCCTGCTGTCAGCATTAGTCAATTAGCTAATCACTTGTAACCAACCCCCAGATTTCAGATCCACCACTCAAGGTTCCAATGAGACATAACGTTGAGCCAAAAAGGTCAAACAGAGTTGTTCAAATTTAGCACACAATTTTTTCAGTCTAAGCTACCTTTCTCTTTCACCGAAGCGAAACAACGAGTCACATTCCCAATGTAGATATTTAGTGCGCCATACCAAAATGGAAACTGAAATACACCTCCCCAACCCGAAGTGCGGGTTTCTCCGTCAAGCTGATTCCGTCCCGCGACCCGATCCACTAGCTACTGTACTTGTAGTGCCAATCAGGGACCACACGTAGAGCGCTCTGGGTATGTACCGTTGAAGGGGTGCTTTGGCTTACACCAAAGTGGCTCGAGTCTCCTGAAGTCACCCTTTGAGTCTTCACCAAGGTGAATCAAGCAGTTGTAAAATGAGTACTTGTAGATCTACTTACGAGTGTCCACTAAAGTCAGAAAACCCCACTCAAGTCAAGCGATCAATTCATTTATGGAAAAGGGTCTTACAGTAGCAGACATTTCTTTCCAAAATGCTCGTTTGCTCGTCTGCTTCCGTCAAGTCACGTGCTTTTCTCCGTAAACATCATCGTGCCAGCATGTTTCCGGCATTCGTCAACTTTAAAGAGTGCCGTGGAGTGCGCTAGACGCTGATAGCGACTAATACCCGTTGCACTGGTCCACTACCTGGTGCCTTGGACGGCCCATCTAGTTCTCGTCAAGCTGACGGTGTTCGGAATATGGACTTTAGAATTTCCGGTATACGATCGTTTAACGTGCTATAGCTGGAGTGTCGTATTTCTTCCATGCACTGGAACAAGATCGCCAGAGTTACGCCAAGATAACAATGAATTGGTTTCACTTGTGTCAGACCTGACTCTAAGTTTCTTTGCTGGGTATTACTGGTACGAACGTAGTCTGGAACCCCATAGAGGAGCCTTTTGGTACGATTGACCTATAAATGTATAGCCGGACAACTGGCCCGCGTTGTATGCGGCGACCTGTGGGATTTGGCCGCCTTGTAGTAGGAAACGTGCACAACTGTCTGCCCATTGCTGCAACAATATCATTCCACCCCAGCAGTGATTTTCTATGCACGGCTTCAATATCAAAAGGCTTATCTTGTTTCGCATCTTCCTATTGGACAGGAGAATTTACCCTACTCTGACAGATTGAACTCTAAAAGTGAAACCATGAAGTGGAAGATGACTCCGTTCATGCAGCTGAGTCACATCTTGCATGACGTCATGGCTTATGAGTGGTGGCTGGCGCCAAACATCATGAAGCACCATGCATAGAACAGAAATATCCACCCACTGTAAGCAGCAGTCTAAACATACAGTGTAAATTCGACTATAATAGTGTGGCAAAAACCTGTGATCTACATGTGTGAAGAATTTTCGCCCACCCGAGAGCCGCCTTTCTTGACTCAGTAAAGTAATTTGCATACGAGCTTGGCATCGAGACCACGTTTTGACGTAGACTTAACCACACAGTTGAGTGTGTCTCAGAGCTCTCTCTACACTGAGCAAACGGTTTTACAGATCGGACGGTTTCGATGCAATAAATATTTTATGCTAAATAAGTATCTCCAATGGATTTTCTGAATCTTTTTAGGAATGATAGTACCCCTGGTTGTAGCTGTAGTCGTAGGGTTGCTGGGGGATAGCTTGGGGTTGGGTTTGGGGTTGGTTCTGAGCTCCAACAAAGCCGTATCGCTTACTTCGCTCGGGGGTAACGGGAGGAGTCATCATGGCATCCTCCGGGTCGGGGGTTTCACCACCTCGCAGCCCAATTGCGTTTCGCATGAACTCGAATTTGGTAGAGGCGTACTTGGCCTGAATACATGCGGGGACAGCCTGGGTCTCAAGCTGGTTAATAATGAAGTTGACGTCTGGACGAGGAGACACCGGGTAGTCGGGGATACCGTGGGTGTAGTACATGGCCAGCAGCTGGGCAGCCATGGCTACGGACGACTTTCGTGCGTCAATGAGCTGCTCGTTGAAGAGAGCACATTCGCACAGGTACAGACCAAACAGTCGAAGAGTTCTGAACTTGTCGTCGAAAATGGGGTCCGTGGTTCCAATGAACATGTCCAGGAAGGCATCTGCAGTGGGAGCAGACACAGACCACTCCAGAACATTGAGCATGTAGCCCTCCATCTGGAGGTACTCACGCTTGGAGTAGGCAGGCTGTAGACGGTGGAGCTGGTCAAGAGTGGGGACTGCAGCCTTTCTCTCAACGTACTTGGCAGCGATCCACAGGGCAGCCAGGGCCACAAGCGGATAGTAGCCGTCCACAATAATGCATTTACTGGTGTAACGATCCAACAGCGCCACAGCCGTGAAGAGGGTGTCCGAAGACAGATCAAAGTATCTGTGTGAGTTGACAACGTCCTCGAGAGCTTCTCGTCGGTTGGCAAAAGTCACGTGCGGTTGCTGGCGCATCATGTCTGTGTCGCAGCTGTAGGCTTTCTCCAGCATGTGCATGTGTGCAATCATGTCATCAGCATACTCGTGTTCATTGTCGGCAGAAAGGGCTCTTTCACGGAGCTTGAGTGTGGCCTGGGCAGGTCGCTGGTGTAGGGGGATGGAGTGGTAGAGAGCCACCGAGTCGGAGGCGGAATGGAATGCGTGGCGATCAGCAAACTCCGAAAGAGTTTGCATGGTAGTTTGGGAAGGTGTCATGAACATGTCGTTTAGCAATCTGTGTTAGTATGAGGTGGAATGATGGGTTACATCGGCAGTGTCATGATGAAGGCGATGTTGTGGCAGTGACAAGCAGGGATAGACTCCGGGGGCTATGGGGGAGGGCAGGGCAGGGACAATTCATTACTCACAGCCGGTGTCGGTGACAGTGACACCAATGTGTATGACAGAGTGCCGATTATGAGTCCCACACACGATGCTGATGCTGATAATAATGACGATGATGATGAGGATTCAGATGGGCTGGATCAGACTAGGACTAAGACCATGCAAGATGTGTGGTGGCAAGTGTACAACCAATAAGTGAAACAACACTGACGAGTAGGAGGTCATATGTAGACAGCACCATGAAATCCTTTTATCAATGTAGCCCCATCACACCGTTGTAGAAATCGATGTCACTTTTTCATCTCTAGGAGTAGTCTGCTGAGCACCCCCTTTCCCCCCTCTCATTACCAGGAACTTAAATTAACCTTCTCTTTCATGCATACCCTTGCATGATCCCATGTGTCGTAATGTTCCTCACCACCCTGTGAGACATAGATACAAAAAAAATATCGTCTCCAAAAGGTAGGTCACGCTGTGCAAGTTTTTTCCCCCCCCTCAAAGTGGACCCTTGGTAATAATGCCTCTCACTTGCGCCTGTCAGTTGCAGGAAGTGGTCTGCCGATATTCTTTCACTCTGCAGACTTTAGTGTCACACGGCCTGTATCGCCCAAATCATCTTGCATCCGTTGATTAGCCAGCTCAACTAGACAAGGGTGGATGAAAAATTAGATATCGCTTGGAAACCAGCATTCTGGAAAAAAACCGAACGGTACTAATAACGTCCACCACTTGGCCACTGGAAGCCAGCCGGATCCATGGCTGATCAAATCCTTCATTTTAAAAACCTTCCGAATACTTACAGCTCCAGGCCATTGATGCAAATGCAATTTTATGAATGAAAAGATGGATTGTCAAGGTCGCGGTCAACACGAGAAGTGAGTGTTTTTTGTAGTGTGCGTGTGCTTGTCGTAAACTGGTGCGTAATGAATGATATGATGCCGTTGAGGGTCGTTAATGAATGTTGAAATGTTCCTTCCTAGACGAGTGTCACAGATGTGGTGTGGTTGATTTGAAGCGCTAAGAGGAAATAAATAATGCTGAAAAATGAAATGAAGAGAAGGTAGTGCAAGAAGAAGAGGTGGGTGTGTGTTTTTGTGTCAAGAGATGTTTGACAATCTCGTACGCAGCACTCAAAAGTAGGAGCTGGGAGGATGCAGCACGGTATAAAAAGAAGGGGCCAGCAAAGAGCACAAGCACAATCACCTAAACCAAGACTGCACCAAAGGGCGGACTGCATCAAGAGTTTAAATCCGAGGGCGAGGGTTGAAAAGTGTGGGTTTTATGTGAAGGGGTAGCTAGATTCGGACTCTCAAAGTAGCACTCTGGAGTCTACGATGAAGCCGAAAATTACAGGGCCTGCTGATGAGCCCTATCATACAGCAACACCTTTTGGACCGAGCGGATATCTCTTCTGGCAGACGAGATACAAGTGTCTCCATTTTCTTCAGATCTCTGCCCACCTCGAACTCTAATCGCTAGACATTGAAACGGAGCCACTTTGAACCGTCCAGAATAGGCCCAATGAGCTACTAATGGGTAAAAAATTTACATAGTTTTGGTCCAGTGAGCCTCTAGAGTGAAAATATTACTTTTTTGGGCCTCAGATCCAAGTATCCTGGGACCTCGTCTTGATCCGTCACCTTGACAACAGATTGGTTTTGCCATGCGGACCGAAAATTACACTCTGAGGATGGGCTGGCTGTGGGGAACCAATGATTTTGGGGTTAGGGTTTCCGAGTTGGACGGGCGTTTTGCTGGCAAGGGGTTATCCCTTGGATGTGATGTACATTGGGAGGGATGTGACGGGTCGGGTAAATTCGTGGTTAGAACCATGTGATAATCTAACCCTTTACTAGCCCACAACACTGGGAAATCATGGGGGGATAACGATGTCGAAAAACGCCTCATATCCGGCATTGGAGCTGCCAGTTGGGTATTATTTTCTAGCGTCTCCAACCACCTCGTTATCGCATACCATCATACTGCATCTTACATGTCAGGCCGATACTCTGGCAACATATTGGAACCTTATTTATACAGTGTGGGCAACGTTTCTCATCGTCGTCTGTAGTCAAGGAGAGGGTGTAATAGACGACGGAGGAGAGCAAAAGAAAAGCAAATTACACGATGTTGGTGGGCAGAACGCGTAGGTAAATACGATACGCTAATACGGAAACCAATAGCGGTTTCGTGTGGATTTTACCTGCGATGCAAAATTTCCGTCACTAAGACCATGGTCTAAATTTGAGACCAGCCGGAACCGACTAATATTCCCACAGTGCAGTTCCCACCGGTGCTCACACAGAAACGGGCCTAAGTGCACATCCCACATAATATTTGTCTATTTCATCTCAGTAACAGTGATTACCTGCCCAAAAGCGGACCAACGGAATACAAATACAACCATCACCGTTGAACTAGCCCTCATATTTGGGCCACGAGCGACTACGTTTTACTCTCTCCTATACAATGCCATACCACCCCCTTCTTTGTCGCTATCCCTGTGGTGTTAGCCCACCTCGGCATGATATTGGCAAACTGACATGTTGTGTGTGTGTGCTTTTTGCACAAAGTAAAATGCGCGTGTAGGTGCGCGTGGCGCGTGTATTTTTCACTTTTGCGGTGGTGCGAGAAGCTGCTGCAGCTTTAGCGACCAAGGAGATTCCATGGGTGGCAATCAAAAGTGTACGACTGGATTGCTATCCATGAGGCCTTTGAGCGGCTGAATGCTGATAAATAATGACATGAACCTGACTCAGGCACCTTTTTTGAAACGAGAGAGCCACTATTTTCCGGATCCATCGTTCCAATCGTCCTTTTTTTCCGGCTTCGCAGAGCCCGTCGGTGGCCCTATTTCCAAACGGTATGATTGCTACGAACGGACTAAGGTTGTGGCAATTTGAGCCGTGGTTGGTCCATCTGACGTATGTAGACCCACCCAAACCCCCAGTTTTCAGAATACTGGGTCCAAGCAAGGCTAATTGAGGCCTAGGTTCGGAGCTGGTTGCTAACATAACCCCATTAGTCGACGGCTTCTCCAATATTATGCCGTTATATTATGATTATTCTCAGTATCATCCAACTTTGATGAACATTTCAGTGTGGGATTAGAGTATTGAGTTTCTTTGCGCCCCAACTCATTACCATGGCACAAGTGAAGCACAGGGCCGGTCTAGGAAAAAAGTAGTGTGACGCAAGGGGGAAACGCCTTCGTGTAGACAATAGACGTAAAGCTGATACGAGTACACACGTGACGAGATGTCATAAAATAGCGCACCCCATATACGACGACAGGTGCCAAAACCTAGCTATCTCGCCCTGTTCGGGTTCGGTCTAGAGTCGTGGCTACGTTACACAAACGCAGACAGGGCTGTGTGTGTGTAAAACACCCAACGACGCCGCTAAGTGGGCAGACGCTTGGGTCCGCTTTGTTTTTATTTTTACCCCTGATTGACAGTTCCCACAGCCGGATGGGCTGAATAGGAGTGAGCTATTTCTGGTGGTTGTATATAATATTTTCTTCTTCCAGCGGTCTTTCGGATATTATTTGGGTTGTAAAAGGGATATTATTTTCCTAAATGGGATGGCTGCAAGGGGGGACCTTGAACTCAGCTTACCTAACGGTTGCCCAACCTATTGTTCTCGAGACACAATTATGGTCGTTTTTGGCAGCCATACAGAGATCTTCGTCACGAAAACCAAAGGGGCAATGAAATGACCGAAGAGGACGATGCTACCTGTGAAACGGCCCACCGGCAACGTACGGAAGCATTAAGGGCACGCAAGCACAGCAGCCACTAATTAGCAGAGGTCAGACTACCAACAAGGGCACAGTTAGTCTCGTTGCCTCGAATATAGACCGGTTTCAGAGTAGGCTCCATCAGTGGAGTGCGGATTTTTACCGGATGCAATGAAGGTGGATGAAAACGGGGTGGGGAAGCGCAACAGCCACAGTTTCGCGCACTTGATTGCTCAATCTGTAGTGACATTTACGAACAAAAGGTGAGACATGGTGGTGTACAGTTCGGTACAAGATACTCGTATAGGATGTGAATGGTTGTGTCTGACTTCAGCTGCACCCATTTGAGGCTCACAATTATTCCAGAACAAGTGACAGGAGCCAGCTGAAAGCTGAAACATGCATAATATTTGTTCACCCAACTCGTCTGCTGTTTTATGTCACAAAAATACGGCTTTTTTGTTGACACTTGATGACATTTACCACACGTTGGTTCCATGGAGGGGTCGTAAACGTATGAGGGGCTCACCTAGCCCTGAATCCCTTAACACCTTAACTTAAGAGCAGAACCCCCAAGGTTGGAGTACACGTTCGTACATTAAGAGTTGGGCGTTAAGAGTTGGGCGGGGTCTCGTTATAGCAAGATACAAGAGCACGTGTCACTAATAGCTGCATTGCACTGTCGAGTACGGACTGGCTACTATCAACATGTCAATATTCATGAAAAGAATAATTATTTTTTAAAGTTTGATCTGGGGTCTCGAACAGACGAGGTGAACAAGGTCCATGCATCTCTCATGCAAGCTGAGAAGAGTGTCGATTACTAATCTTAAAGGAAACACCAGTGGGAATCGAACTGATGTCCCGAAGCCTACTTTATGGAAGGTTGTTCTAAATTTAGGTCTCTTCTCGAAATGCTGAACGGGTGGGAATAACCCACAAAACTGATTACGGTATCTCAGAGGACATGCTGAATTCAGTGACTCGGTACCAAGATCTTTCATTAAACTATGGTTTGTCTATGGTTTTTCTGTGGTCTCCCAGCATCTGTACTTGTAAGTGGCGAACCGTCCTGTTACTCTGTTTCAATGAGAGATCTAATTGTAGACCCACCAATGAAGTCAACTTATAGTAGCCAATAGCTACGAGATCCATCAAACCAAGTCTTGTGATGAGTTAGACGCTCATGTCGCTAAGTCGCTAAGTCAGCAAGCTCATAATCTGTGAATGGTTCACAGCAGTCTTGAAACCTTAAATAACAATCACACACATCCTTTTCTGTAACCATTAATTAGTGGGAGATTCGTCAGAAGAGAACAGTTTTGTTTCTTTCAAAGCCAACGACAGTGTGCGCTGCTAAAGATCAGAGAGTCGGCCAGTCACGTGAAATGGAGAAATGACTTCACGTGATATAAATGGTTTTGAAGAGCATAATGCGCAAAGCCGCAGAAAAGTGAGTATCCGGGAATTGGAGGGCGAGTATTTGTGGTAACGAGTGATTCCAGAACTTGGATACGTCGTTTCGGAGCTTCCACTTTGATTATGGTCGATATTCCGAACGTCTGACCTATCAGCGGGTGCTTGACAACTCCAACGCTTGCATTGAAACAACGATGAAAGAACTATCGACTGCAATGAGCTATTGAGACGACCATTAGGCCTATTTCAACGGTCTTGTCAAATCAGCATTGCGACTAGAGCCCGTGGACAAATACAGTGCTGTCACAGTATTTGCCGATCTTATGAGCTGAACTAATCAAGAACCTAGCATCGCAACTCCGGTCATATGACCTGCAATCTCGCATCACACAGCTCGAGTCCAAGGCCCGGTCGCCAATTTCGACCAGGTTTTCACTTGTGATCGATGCATCTGTGCTGTGCTCCAAGAGTCTTTCCAATGTTAAGACTTGGCTAGAGGAACGTGCGGCCACGATATTGGTCCCCAAGAAGACCCTCGAGGTACTGGATCAACGCAAAAACGGGTACCTGCCCCTCAACATGAACGCCAGGGGAGCCATCAACTACATTGAATGGGTGCGTTCCAGCAACAATAGAGCAGATCACCCCAACCCGGGGAAGCTCATTATTCAGCATAATGACGAGTCCACGCCGTGGAAGGCATGCCAGTCTCATCTTGTAGAGCAGCCCTCCACTGAAGAGCTCAATCTCATCAACAATGCCACCATGAAAGAGACCGAGATGGGAAACAAAACATCGCATGGTGGGTGTCCTGGAAACGTGAGACCCTTCATCCAGTGCGCCATTTGGCGTAAGTCCAAAGAAGAGTCGCGGGATTGGTGGATGGTCACGGAGGACCCTCTTGTCAATATTTGGTGCAAGGCTTACGGAATCAGAAGCCTGACACCGGCAGAGGTTGAGCAGGAATACAGACTAAGAGTGAGGGAACGCAGAGCCAGGACTACAGGTGGGCCAGGTACTGGCAGCCCGGCAATCGGCCAAAGAGACACCAGTGCGGATATTCCCAAGCCTAAGAAGGCTTCACCTGGGCCAATGGGAACGCTTGGGAACAACGGTGGCTCTCATGGGCCCACGAAGTCAGCTGCCACGGTGCCTTCTCCGCCACTACCTGCACCCACTGGACCCACTGCTGTTGCGCCTCCTCTGGCTGGTGGCAACAACATCTGGAGTGACTCCAATTCTGGTTGGAACGATAACATGGCGCTACAGTCAGGGTTTCTACAGCAACAGGACGCATTTGGCGGTACCGGGCTGGGATTTCCACCTATGCCCCCAACTCACATGATGAACCACAGCTATTCGCCTTATGGACAATTCGCACCTCCTCATAATTTTCCCGTTTACCCTAACATGCCAGGTGTAGATCCTTTCACTGGTATGGACTATTCCATGGGTCCTTGGGATCCTTACGACCCTTACCAGAATGGGGTCTACAACAACTACGGCTACAACAACAACAATAGCTACCCCAGCCAAGGTTACACAAACCACCAACAAAACTCCGGCCAGTCTACACGTACTCCCGAAAACGATCGCAACGTAAGCCGAGGCACAAGTTCTCTCACAGGCACACCAGCTTTGGAGTCGATACCTACCTTCGAAGGGGATTCCCGAACAGGAGTCTCGAACTCTGGTCATGTCACCGATAACAACGACTTTTCGCATTTTGATACGTTCGATTTCTTGGATGAGGGCGACGGACTAGACACGACTGGCGACGATCTCAGAACGGTCGAGAGGCAGCTCAAAGAAGTTTTGCGAGTAGGAGGTAGCGGGGACGGCTCAGATGTGACCGCTGACACACCAAATGTGACAGTTGTCCCTAAAACCAGCGAAGCTGCTCAGACAACTACCCCCAACAAGCCGCCCAAGCAGAGACGAGCCAACACTGCTCCAGCAAAAACAACCAACAATAGCAACTCCAGTAGCAGTGGTACACCAACACGTAAGCCTCGTGGAGGTGAACCCCGGTCTGCTAATCGGTCTCGCACAAACATGGAGTCTCGCGGTACCCCATCATCACGTGCTACTCCAGGACGAAAACGAAACACCCATCGTCCCGTTGATCCTGACTTTGTCAAGCGAGGTGAAGGTGTTTTGTGGACACCTTAGGTCACAAAACAAAGCATGAACTTGCAACCCTATGTACTTGTAACATAAATTGATCTTAGATGTAAGTTATCGTGGAATTGGCGATGCCGGAAAAATGAGGCACAGTGTGTGATGTAAGAGTACATACTCGTACTGTAGCAGCAGGCTAGTTTAGTGGATCGTGCGGTTACGTTCCGTGTCATTATGATGCGACGAAACCACTGTTCCGTTTAGCTCCTACTTTTTCATAAGGTACTCATAGTTGAAAGCCACACATTAATGCAACCGGAGAACTGCCTTCTTGTACTGGACAAAGTACTTGTACCGGTACAAGTAGATGTTATATTTATATCGGCATGGTTATTCAACAGCGATGCAAGGACATCACCGTTTCATCTACAATACATGCTGTACTAGTACCAGGACCCTGGTACGGATGCGTACCCTGTTGCTCGTAATTAGTGCAAGGTGTGTATGTAGCGCATAGGCAGCCACTGGTCCGAGTAGAGTACGGAGTACAGCACCTGGTATACTTGTCATGGTATGATATCTTACTGGTAGTCGTACAGCACCTAGTGTGCTTGCCATGGTATGATATCATACCGGTACTCGAATAGCTCCGTGTGCCGATGTTTCACTTGCGACCTTTAATCAGGTGTAAATTATGATATGAACACAATGGACCCAATGAAAGGAAGTTTGATGAGTTGGTTCAGCCTTACGAAAAATAACGTCTATCCCCATTGTGACACAGACCCACCTGCTCGGGAATATCCGTGCGTCTTGTGTAACAGATAATGACACGATTACAGCCCCTTTCTGAAGAAATGACTCACTCCTGGTTAATTTTCTCCTATCAATTATTTCTGTTGGGCAGGCTTTAAGGGAATTGTGCTCAATATGCCGGGTAAAAGTGATCCGAGATTTGGGCGACAAGCTTCGGAGAAATCTCGGGGGAGGGAAAACAAGGGTTTGGGCTCCAACGCGGATAACGCGGATCGACGGTTATCGATAAAATTACGCCGTCAACCCGAAAGGTAACTTGCAAATCACGGTTGTATTCGGATTAAAAGGTACGTTGAAAAATAGTTAAAAAGTGCCTCAAATTCGTTCTTTAATCGACTAAGTCCATAAATCTAAAAAAGATCAATGCCATTCCCCTTGTAGACAAGGTGTATAAGCCATCGTGTGGCATGTATGTTGTTACCCCGCTAGAGCATAAGGTTACCCACGTGATCTCTTTTAAGTGCCGTAAGTTTAAAACTTCAACGTAGGCGGAAAATGACAAATTCCGCGTTCCAAGCTGGCCAGTTAGATTTCTATCTTAATAGCTCACTTGTCCTTAGTGGTAAGCACATATACCTCACATCTTATTGATAAGTTCCGTATTCGGTGTATTGATAGTTCGCGCACATCTACATAGGTCAGTACACTTGCCATGAGTTTTTCTTCACACTTTTTGTTTCTAATGTCTGTATCAAACGTGTTCCTGTGGTACCTGTCTCAAACGATTTTTGTGAACAATGAAACGCGGTATTTCATTGTGTTCACGTGACTGTACACAAGGCAGCGCCCCACTCTGCGCCCCATGTCAAACCCCGTGGGGACCTGGCCATTGAGTAATGCGCATCATCTCGGAGTTTCAAATTTCCGTCTGTTGTTCATTCTCGTCAGATCATAAGAACACGCGACACGTATCGTTCTTATCATTGACAGGTATTATTGCGGGGCGCGCTGTTATTATTTACGATCATGTGTTATTGTCTTCGACCCCCACACAATGAATTCAACAAGTGGCTTGGAGAGTGGACATATATCTTGTCTCATACGGTTGAGAACCAGCAATAAAGGATGATTGATCACGGTACTGTACAAGTAAGTAAAGATGTCCTTGTTTTGTTAACAGGATACTCAGGGATGCATAGAGCCAAGACAGAATCGTGGGGTAAATGTGCATTGCAGATTTGCGGCAGCAGGGTGCACATCTGCATATTGGGGAAAGACGCAAGTGAGGTTATAATTTCCGTTTTGTGTCACTTGCTTGCCCTTGATGTCTAGGTATCCACTCTCAGATTGAGACTGGGTAACCACTTCGTACTATTGGATCCTCCCTCGTATGCTAATGGTGGTTGCAACACTAGTCTTCGTCCTAGGGGTTAGGGGTGTGGGGTGGATTTCATGGGTTTTATCGGCGATCTTGGGAGAGGAAGTGTTGAGTAACAATTCTAAAACACGGAAGAATGGAAGAGTGAGAATCTATAGATGGGTGAAGTAGGTTTCTTAAGGTCCCATGACGTATTTTTTCCCTCCAACAACGCTTCGACTTTTCTTTTTGCGTTATCCCCAAGCATCGTAGCTGAAGAGGTCGGTACGTACTCGTAGTCGCGAGAATCAGGTTTCTGGGCTAACCTGACATAACTTATCTCAAAATTACGCTAGGGGGATCAGGATTAGGAGTGCACGGGCAGAATGAAATGGGATTGCTCTCGCGACAAATTAATAGCTCTCAGCAGGGGTGTAAGCAATTTCGTCAATTATTCTTAGCCGCTAAAAGTTATCCCCACCTCTCTCTTCCATTGCATTAACCTCACTGCAGTGCAATGCAACCTGTCGTTGTCAGACTATTGGTTTTACCCCGTGCTTCGAGGCGGGTATAAGGTTTACCCAGGTTTTGAATATAACTACAGTGAGGGAAGGTGGTACGGGTGGAGACGAAAAAGGAAACAAGTCAAGTGCTGGGATCAAATTTGATTGCGCTTCGAGAGGCCGCACCAGCTCTACCACACAGTCAATCAATCAGTTTTACGCGCCATACGACTACTGTGCACGAGACAGTCAGTGCGATCATCAGTACGCATCACGAACATTCGATTGCCGAGATTTTGCGACAAAGGGCTTCTAGTTGAGAGGAAAAAACGACAGGAAGTGCCCAGAATACACACCAAACCTCATTAACAGAGAATCTTCGGGATACAGTCATACACGATGAGCGTCAAGAAACCGCCACAAACCAGAAAGTTGTCGGACACACCATCGTCTCTGGCAGCAGCTGTGGACAAGAAGGGTGGCAAGGACGACAAGAAGAAGAAGCTGGTGGTCGCCTGTATGGCTTGCCGGGCAAAGAAGGTCAAGTGCTCATCAGACAAGCCAGCCTGCAAAAACTGCCTCAGACTGGGTGTGCCATGCGAGTACCCGTTGATCCGTAACCGCGGATCACGGTTTGGGTACTCTGGGTACCTGGAGAAGCGTTTGGGAAGCCTCGAGAAGTGTTTGCTCAGTCAAGACGCGAAGAATGGACTAAGCGGTGTGATAAAGCTTGTCCCCGTGTACCCCGGTCAGGCACAAACACACCCACCACCCCAGCAAGCCCCACCACCACAACATGCTACGCCTCAACCTCCATCATCTGTAGCCCCGGGACATTCACCAGACACACCGCGGTATGCAGAGTCAAATGCATCCGACGAGAGTACTCTCACGATCAAGCTGCCATCACCAGAGTTGACAGACCACTTTGTGTCACTCTACTTTAAGCACATTCACAACCACACATACTCGTATCTCTACAGGCCTCACTTTGAGGAGAGAATACGCAACGGCACGGTCAACAAAGCTCTGGTCTACGCCGTATGTGGCCTTTGCTGTCGTTTTTCAAACCACCCTCTGATCGAACCTGGTGCCAAAGACTACCTGGGAGCTCAATATATCACTCAAGCGAGAAAGTTGATCAGATCACAGTTGGAGGAACCCGACATTGAAACGGTACAGGCTTCTATCTGCGTTGTCCAGTACGAATTCTTTCTGGCCAACGGATCTAAATCCATGATTTACATTGGTCTGGCTATCCGTATGGCGTCTCACTTGTCTCTGTTTAAGGAATTGGAGGGACCTGAGCTGGAAACGACCACTTGGCAAGAGCGAGAGCTACGGCGTCGGACTTGGTGGAGTATTGTGGTTCTGGATAGACTTGCCCATGGAACTAACTGGACCTTGCTGATCCCTCCGGAGCATTTTGAGGTACAGCTTCCTTGCTCTCGTGACGACTTTGAGAACAACAGGCAGACGCGAACGGTATTCTTGGACGGGCGTGAGTCGGACATTGCACTGGATGAGGACAAGGAGTCGAGAGTGGCTACTCCCAGAGAGTACGAGTACAACATTTTCTCTCTGCACATTCTCATCGTAGAGGCTTGGTCTCGTGTCACCAAGTACGCTAACGACGGTGCATTGAGAAAGGGAACTAAGAGCGGTAAAAATGACGTCACCGCTATCAAGGAAGACCCAAAATCGATGGATAACAGCAGGAAGGAAAAGAGTGCTACGCCTACCAAGGACGACCTTTTACCCTGGCAAAACGGCTCGGATTTTCAGACGCTTGCTTCTCTGATTGCCAAAATCCAGGAGAAGATCCCGGCCCACCTACAGCTGAGTGCGGAAAACTTGCAGGCAGCCACAGTTCAAGGAATCCATGGTATGTTCGTGCATGTCCATTGCGTGCTGCAACAGACCATTTGTACCTTATACCAAACTGTGTACCCTCTCAACACTTCGTTGTACACCACTAAGCAAGTGGAGGCCATTCCGCGCTGCTTTATTGAAACGGCAGCTATCAACATTGTCAACTCGGCTGGTGTCATTTCTTCCGTCGCCCAGCAGCTGCTTCATCACAATATGGTACCCGCCCCTTTTGTTGGCTTTTGCATCTTCTCGACATCACCTGTTCATATCGCCAACACCTTCAGTCAGGACACCCAGACGGCAGCTGCTGCTCAACACAATCTCGCACTCAATCTCCGACTGCTTATCAATCTCAAAGATTACTGGCAAGTGGTCTCGATGTGGTGCTCTACTATCAGAGAGCGTTACTCTGAGAAGCTACAGCAGGTGGAGGGCGGTCGACGTTCAGGAAAAACAGAGGAGCCCCTTATCTACAATCACCATTACACTCCCACAAATGCCAAGTTCAAGTCGGGGGAGATCGACAAGCGTAAAGTGGCCGCTGCTGCCATGCGTCAGAAGACTCAGACACAAGAGAACTCAGGTGTTCCTAAAGAGGCCATCACCTGGTCACAGGCAACAGCATCAATGGCTGAAACCAAACCTGCTAGTGTTAAGACTCCATCAATCCCTTCTACACCTGTCCTAATGAGTGTGTTCACTGAAGTAGGATCTGCTGCCAACAATATGTCTTTTGCACTGCCACAGGCTTTGCAATCAGTGTCGAAGACCAACACCCCTGCAGCTTCCCCCAGGACCAATGCCGAGGACACTGATCTCAACATGTTGAAAAATGTGTTGTATCCCAGTTTCTCCAACCCTCCTATTTATGGCGTTGAGGCCCCTGCTGCCATGCCTCCTCAGGTCAACATCACCAACCCGTCTTCTCCTAAGAACTGGGACCTGTTTCCTGAGCTCACCAATGCTCCAACAGAGTATGGCTTCCACGACCTCGGAGAGCAGTGGCTTCGACACTTCGAAATCGGTGTTGATGACATCCAGCGTGTCTTCCCCAGAGTGGAGGAAGGCTACCTGTAATTTTGTATGTATAATGTATTATTATTTATTGTAAGTCTGCTTCGTCATGAGATCAGAAAATACAGAAGCACTGGGATTGAGATTATATTGTTATGTACCTACTAGAGAAGAATGCGCTTACTCAAGCTTAGTCTCCTCGAGCTTCTGAGCGACAGCCTCAGGAGCATCTCCCTCGGCAGGCTTAGCACCACCGGGGTATCGAGAACCCTTGTTCTTGACCTTCTTCTCCTTCTTGGGAGCAGCAACCGGAGGAGGGTAGGCCAGCTTCTCGATCTTCTGGAACTCCTCGTTGTTGACAAACTCATCACGGATGGGCTTGAGCAGACCGTCGATAGCGGCAGCCACACCAGTCTTGAGGTCGACAGGAGACAGCTTCTCGGCAGCAAAAGCCTCCTTGAGCTCAGCAACGGAGTTGAAAGAGACGTTTCCTCCGTACTGCTCGGGTCGCTCAATGTCGAAAGAGGCCTTGCCCTTGTTCTTAAGCTCAGCAATGGGGAAAACAACGTACTCAACGAACGAGAGCAGACCGTTACCCTCGACCTCGCCAGCAGCACAGTAAGCGGCGTTGATCTTCTTCTTGATGGTCTTGGTATCCTCAAGAAGGTCAATCTTGGAGTTGGGATCAGAGGCAGACATCTTACCACCCTGGGTGAGGCCAGGAACCATAGGGTTCATCATGTGTGCTCGCTTCTTGTAGCCGATAGAGGTGAGGTTTTCCTCAGCAAGGACAAAGATCTTTCGCTGGTCAACACCACCGAACTGAGCGTCAACGCCCAGGTACTCCTCGTCAAGAGCCTGCATCAGAGGGTAAATGAGACCGGAAAGCAGGGGGTTATCGACCTGCTTGACGACATCGGCACCAGCTCGCTTGGCGTCGTTGACAGAGACTCGGTTGGAGAGCTTGAACAGATCCATGGTGTACTCGGCGCTAAGCTCGAAGGATCGTCCAATGACGAACGTCAGCTTGTCGAGAGGCACACCGATAGAACGGAGAATAGCCTTGATCATGTACTCGTAGTACTGGACTCGGTGCTGAACCAGCTCCAGAGGGGCCTTCATGTTGTCGAGGAAGGCATGCAAGTCGGCGAGCAGGATCTTGACCTCACAGCCAGCAGCAAGGAAGTCAGCAATCTTGGTCATGGGCACAAAGTAGCCACAGTGAGGCTTTCCAGTTGGTGCAGTTCCCCAGTAGATCTTCAGTTCTCGCTCCTTAAGAGTGTCGAGAATGATCTGCTTGTTGAGAACCTCCTGGAGGTTACGCGAGATCAGGTCGTACTTCTGCTCCACAGTCTGGGACATTTTTGTGCGTTCGTTGGTGTGAATGTTCACTGGTCTCGTGGTGAGTAATACCTATTTTTCAATGCAAGGTTAGGGTTAGGGTAGATTAGGAGGTTTGAGATCACAGAGGTATGTCCAACTACTCGTACGTACGACGCAGTGGTTAATAGCGCTACAGACGGTGCAACTGCAACTCAAAGTCTGGGTGTGGATGTCTGTAGAGCAATGGAATCTGCAATTTTCTGCAATTTCGGGCTGGTTTTCGGAGAATTTCGCACATCTGTGGATGAAATTTTGATGTTGCAAGATCGCATCGATCTGTTTGTGCATCCTCTTGCGAGGTGCACATGGGACAGCACCAGTATCGGTTAAATGACAATGAAACAAAAAAAAAAGGTAACCGGGCAATATCAAGTACTGTTGGTACAATTACTGGTTCATGCCTTAGCGGCATGGCGTTTAACTATGACGTCAGTTGTGTACATACGGTAGCTACTGTATCCCTGAGTTCAGTGGATGCAGCACATCTGCCCGCACACACTCGGACTCTTAGGAATGACCAGGAAACAAGAGTGTGCTTTGATGTCATGCGCTTCAATACAAAATGGGGGTACAAGTATTACCATTAGCTCCTTGGAAAATGAGTCCGCTTACTACCTCGGGCCAGTTCAGTTTACACGAGCGAGAGTTATGCTAAATAGTCTCGGCAACTTCTCGGCCTATGCAGCAGAACGAAATCAACGCCAGTATGTTGCGATGATCCCAAGTTTCCTTTCGGCTTTATGAATAAGAATGCTCGAGGTCAGACTCCTAGCAATCAATTAAATCGCGCTACTCGCTTACATAAAAAGGCGTTATCTTGAAGCGGTGAGACAGCTCCCGCCAGGGGGTTTCACTGCCCCGCGCTGTCGCGGGGTTGGTAAGTTCCGATTGTGCACCTAAATCCTAGAATCAAAGACAGTGCGATACTTAAACCGAAGGCATGGCTATTTCCATCACCACCGTCTTCTACGCAACAATTCTGACATGATCAGCCGGTTAATCAAGCAAGGCAATGGCCGGAGTATGGCGGCGACAAACAGAGTTCGGCATTTCAATGGGTCATTGAATCGGCGTAAAGCATCACACAACCCCAACACCACGAGTGAGAAATACAATACGCCTCAGGCTGTTCCACCTGAATGGTTGCAACCACTGTTGGATTCATCTGAGGGTACGGGCTATGACGTGAACGATGCCGGGTTGATTGGACAGCCAGTCGCATGGGGTGATCAGGATTCGAACGATCATGTCAACAGTGTCACTTACATCAAGTATTTCGAAACAGGCCGCTTTCATTTTCTCATGGAGATGTTCAACTCCAGAGGGTTAGCCTTCAATGATCTCATGAGCCCTAAAGGAATCGTGTCTGTGTTTCGCAGTGCCGATATTCAGTGGAGAAGACCAATTCAGTACCCCGACAGAATTTCGGTTATTCACAAGGTCGAGCCACTAACTCAACCTGACAGATTTGTTTTGAAGGGTGTCATCGTCTCTCATAAGTCGAGAAGTGTTGCGTGCAGAATAACAGAAACGTTGGTTACTGTCGATAGTGCAAACGGAGGCCAAAAGTGCGATATTCCTCCCAGGTTCAAGTCTGTTTTTGATGAATGGGCCAAGAAGGCGACCTAAGAGTGTACGAGGAGCTGGTGTGGCATGTGTGGTAAAGTGCGCCAAAGGTGTGCTACGCCCAGGATGAGAGGAGGTGAACATGATTTCAAATCTCAGGCAGCCTCGCCTTTGTCTATACAGTAAATCAGGACAGTGCTATATTGTGTACTGTTAGTAGCGGGAATACTATTATATTGTACTGGTAGTAAGACATTTGCTTATTGTCGTTACTCCATAGAAGTACGGATAGCTGAACTCCTTGAAGAGTGAAAGAAACCGTTTCTGCCATTTTTTTATGATCACAGAACACATAACTTTATTTACAGTAATACGGCACTGTAGGCGTTACCGCACATGTAACGCTGTAGAAAACATGACAGTACATGAAGACATCGATTCAGTATGATATTTGAGAGTTGGCGCACCGTTGACTGCTGGTTGTCTGCTCGAATCATTTATTTGTGCGATGCTGCTACTGTACTTGTAAGGAAAGACAACGTCGTCTGTGTTAATGTCTGCAGATCATGTTCCGTCGCAGGCGCACTCCTGCATGTCAGTCGCATGATTATGCCTACACTTGAACCGAGGTGCAACACAAGGAGCCTCTTACTGGGACTATTTGCCAATACTGCCTGGGTTGGGAACTAATTACTTGCATGTCTCTGCTAGAGCCATGGAACTGGAGTGCCTCGAAATCCCGTTTGTCTCTGTCTCGCTGTGAAGGCAGCCGCTTCCTTTGGAGTTCATTAGTGAAAATATTTTCTTGCGCAGATCTGGTGTGCTACTCATATGCATGTATGGATGTATCTGAGCTTGCAGAGTGTGTATCTAGATACGAGTACGATACGACAGCATCATCACGAAACATCAGACTTTCACTCGCGGTCTCACTTCCAACTCCTCGAAGTATGTACCAGACCATAGCCTACAAGTCCAGTATGACTTAGCTCACTCTTGTTACAAATACGTACGTTCTACTCAATCCAGAAAATGGCAAACAGACCTGTATGGTTTCTACAGTACGAGTACAAGGCGTGATTATTTTTTGTTGGTTGTCCATTCATCTTACTTTTATAATTTAACTGACTGACGAGATAGATTCAGTGACTGAATCGTTCACAGTATGTCAGGTCATGCGATATCCTTGAGTTTTTCCAAAGAAGTCATTGAAAAGAAGTGATCATGACTTAGCACTTGCAAGAGCCCTCACACTTGCAAGACTCGCACTTGCAAGTGGTGGACTTCTCGCACTCACAGGCCTTAGCGCACTTGCAAGACTCGCAAGAGCAAGGGGAGCAGGTGCAAGCCTTCTCGCAGGCACAGTTGGTGCAGGGCTTGGGGCAAGAACAGTTGGTAGAGCAGGCCATTTTTGTATGTGTATGTGTTGGTGTTGATACACAGGGGCAGGCCCGTGGCCCTTATATAGACAGACTCGTGTTGTCTCCATCTGAAAGTTCGCCCTTATTCCACAAACAAAGTCACCACCCCGAACCGTAAGTCCATTAGAATTCTTTCCTCTCCCCACCAAGTAGCCAATAGCACAAAGTTCGCAACGTCAGAGTGCAGCTGGGATATGATCACAGTCACGAGTTTATCGAAAAATTTCAGTGACATCCATGGTATCAAATAACTAATCGAGATGGAAATAGTTGGTAAACCCAGTATTGGTATCTGACAACGGCCTAACTGTAGAAGACTTCGGTCTTATTTTAGTTCCCCAGCTATTGAGTGTTAGTGTAGCTTGGTATCATAAATAAAGTTCCTGCCAAGTAGGACAGCGTGTTTCGATTATGCCTACACACCATTTTGCAATGTAATGTGCTTCGTTTTGTCTCGAAAAGCGTCTGAAGGCCTTTTGATGGTGTTTGATAGTGAACTAACTCGTTAGCCAAAAAAAACAACAAGCAATGGAACTGGCGTCAAAGTCCTCAGGAGGACCACCAGTGTATCCTCACATCCGCCTCTCTTCTTCTTAGCCTTTCTTTCCACATGCATACCAAGTTTACATCAAAAGTTGCCTGCATTTCCACAGCATTGGAAGCGTCCCAATGTCGTGGAAATACGGAACTACAAGGCTGCGATAGTCACCAAGAAAGTAAACTGCTGTGCCTCCTGCAGATCTCAAGGCAGACAGTCTCCCGTGCGTCTCTGGTCCAATAGCGTAGGCCGTAATGGTAATGATCGAGTTCAGTGTACACATACCGCACCGATACTGTACGAGCATGTGACTGCATTTTCACGAGTAGACAGTCTTGTACAAGTACCGGTACTGTTGTAAGGATCGTATGTACATGCTTGACTGGGATATCAACGGTGTGCCAATGACTAGCATACTCGGGTATCACGGTTGCTACTTGTAGTTGCTTGGAAGCTACAAGAGCTTGTGGAAGCTCCAGAATCACCTTGAAATGACATCAGTCGCCTCGTTGACCCGTCTTCCATCACTGCCCGCACCAGTTGGGCGACTAAGGTAACCCCGGAAACTCAACAGAAGACAGGCTCTCACAGCAAATAACAACGACACTGTTTCCATCTTTATGATATTGAAGGTCGGAGGAGAGGTATGTGTTCCGCCTCTCTGGTGTGAGCATGTGACCGTCTTCCTCCATCACCAAGCCCAACGTGTCACACAATACTCACCACGATACCGAAACTCGAAGCAAACTGAGGAAGTTCTTGTACTATGATGCTGTAATTTGGCATGAAGCCAGGTTACAAGTAGGGAAGTTGAGAAAAACTTGTGTTTGTATCGTTACTGTTCAGTATTCACATCAGTGAGGTCGCGTTGATGGAACTTATTGATAACCCGTCTTCATGGCAGCATTGCGGGTTCGTCGGGTTCTTGATGTGAGGACGCAGCTCAGTTGTCGGAGTGGTACCGAAGGATAAAAGTGGTCGAGGCTGTCCTAATATATGGTCTTTTGTGGAAATATCACTCTATTAAAGAGTGGCTTATTTAGGGTTCCAGGGGACCTTTGTGGTTAAGGTTGGTCTCCTTATAACTGGAGGGGTCGTGTATGGCGAGCTTTTATGCGTGGATGAGCAAATAACATCTCGAACAAGGACTATTCGAGCTGTTCCAACCAGTAAGAGTACGGAGTACTCCGTACAAGCCTCAAGTAACAGTCCAACGCTTTTACAATGCAGGCTTTGTGCGGGTGCTGTGACTTATCAAGACTTGATATTAGAACAATTTACCAGTCATTACAATCAGTGTTCTGCCTAATATTAATTAGAACATTTGGGCCACAATTCTGCCTCCAACGTGAACTCGTACAGCAGCAAAAACACCGGTGTGTTTGGTGTACTTATATGAGGCGTCTCATAAAACACAAGTTGTATATCCGGGTAACACGTACATCCCGTACTTACTACGATACCAGTTCCCTTACTCGTACGATTACCGGTACGGAGTAGTTGTATGATGTATCCGTACGATACACATCTCACTACCGGTACATGCGGCATGTACATTCATACATTATCTCATGCACGCGAGTCCTTGGAACTGTGTACCAGTACAAATGAGGGCACTAAGTATCGGTACAGAGATTACTTCAGCCCCAGCACTTTCAAGCTAAGAGACGTAGATGACCTAAAGATCTGATGACCCGTCAGTATGGAAGGGTTTTTTTACTCTCATGTTCATGATCCAAGTACAGAGATTCAGGTACGATACGCCGGTATAAAAAGATGACCAGGCACTATATAATTTGGGACGGTATCAGGCACCCACCTCCTCTAAAAATGCTAGAACTGGCAAGCTATTTTTATGGAAGATATCCGTTCTGTTCAAGCTTTTCGATTCAGCTCCAAGCGAGCTCCACCCGGAATGGGAAATCTCTACAAAAGCAATCATACTGTTCTGCAAACAACTTGTTGTTGCTTACAGCAGGAGAGGAATTGCAGGTGGAAGTAAATAGAACGCACTGTATTAATCTAATTATATGAATATTCGCCCTACCAATCAAGCTGACACTTTGAAACACTTCGGACGAGCTCTGGGAAAACCTTTCCCTTCACAATGACTTCCTCAATGATTGCACTTACGTGCTCTGGACCCACACGTGCCAACCAGATGGACTCGCCGGAGGACAAATAGATGAGGGCATTTGCGGCAAACTTGTGACCACCGACATGGGAAACAAATGCCACCTCAACGTCGTGAATCTGCTTGTCGCGTAGTTGAGCATCGAATTCCTTCTTCAGGATCTTCGAGGTAATGGCACATCTTTTATCCACAGTCTTGTGGCTACACAGTAGAACATATGCACGTTTGGAGTTTTTCGAAAGCTCTTTGGGTTGTTCTCGAAGACTCTCCAGAGCTGCCACTAGATCTCTCTTGGCATTTTCGGGGGTCAGAGTGATTTCGAGGAAGAGAGGAAGCAGCAGCACTTTAGTAGGTCTCATCATGATATCGCTTGCAACATCCTTCGACTTACCGTAGTCATCTTCCATTACACCTTGTCCTCGCTCCAAAGCTGACACAGACTCGGATGAAGAAGGTCTCTTGTCATCAAACATGTAATATTCATCCGGTGGTGGTAGACTAGAGTTTGAAATCTTAGTACCCAGGTCCGACAGAGGCTTCGATGGATAGAAATGTTTCATGGTAGATGCGACAGCCTTGGCCACGTCAGGATCGTCAAGCGCACCAGCAACTGATGTCTTGTCGTCGAGATATTTCTTCTTCCAGTCGCTCAAGCCTGTAGCAACCACCAAATGCAACCCGAAAGGTTTCGCTGTGTTGTAAAGGGGCGACTGATCAATGTCCATGGGTGGGTAGCGCGTGTCCAATACGCATGAATCGCAATCCGCTGGAGCACAGTCTGCGATAGGAATCACTTTGGAGATCTCATATTCAGCCTTTGGTTTTTCTGAATGATCCACGCTTAGAGATTTGAACTTGTCAAGAAGACCCATCCTTGATATGTGGAGTCGAATACGTCGCTGCGATGCGGTAAGCGGGTCTAACGAGTGGAAACCTGTTTACTTCTCCGAAAATAAGAAGCACCGGAGGTGTA
Organism: Yarrowia sp. JCM 30696; assembly: GCA_001600535.1. Taxonomy (NCBI): domain Eukaryota; kingdom Fungi; phylum Ascomycota; class Dipodascomycetes; order Dipodascales; genus Yarrowia; species Yarrowia sp. JCM 30696. The sequence continues at coordinate 1,288,265 of BCKG01000003.1, read as the reverse complement.
TGATGATTTGCTGTCACGTAAAATCTCTGCAGCCCGTTTCAGTCTGTTTTGTCACGATGCAGTGCCGTGATGCTGAGTGTAAAGGTAGTTAAAATGCCTCCAGATGCCTTTGCTGAAATGATGGTGTAGCGCAGCAGCTTTTGAATAATGACTGGATCCTTGCTTCGAAGTTGATGTTTATATATAGCTCCTTCTTTCCAGGTGCCAATTTTTATGTACTAAATGGTATTAAGGTTGTAGGCGCGGTTACGAGCAGTTATGTATTCCCCATTGCCACTCAAGCTCGATCAGACTTCCGCCCCTCCTCTACTCGGCGGCTATCGCTCTCTAATGATGAGAACTGAGTTGAAATCACATATGCCTTCAAGCAGCACACGTGCCCTTTTCTTCTGACAATAGTCGCCAGACACCTTCACTCGTCGCCTTACATTTGAAAACGACTACATTTCATATTTTAAAGTTTGAAACGGCTCTACCCACAGAACTGCTCCCTAAAGAGCATCTACTTTGTTCTTGTGAATGACAAAAACGTGTATTTACGTGATGCTTGTTTGTAATCGCTGAATAATAGATTTTGAGAGAAGAAAAGTAAGAAGTATGCTCACTTTACGATCAATGTAGCATATGATCTGACTGGTTATTATGCGCCGCACTTGAAATAATATATGCAAGTTGTAACAACAGCAAATAATATTCAGCCCGTAATCCTTACAAATGTGGACTGCCTCCTCTCAATCGGGTTCCACACCTCACAGGGAGAGTTTGGTGTCGTTGAAAGCAGTATTTTGTCTGCTGGTAGTGGAAATGTCAGAAAAACATCATAAAGCAAGTTCGCTTTATATGTCTAAAATATATAAATGCTTGAATTCAACTTATTCGAATAACACAAATGCCAGGTGTCTTGTACGGTACTGTGCAAGTAGCATGGTTGTTCATCAGTACTCCTTGTCACTATTTTGAGTTCAGAGATAAGAATCTGATAAGCGGCTCTTCCGGCCCTTGTTTTACTTCCGACCCTAACGCGGAAGGAACGGAATTGACAGAAAACAGAGCAAGAAGTGCGGACCCCGATACTCGTGATGAGGGAATGGTGAGGGGGGGGGGAGATTACGAAGTACGCATGTTTTTGTTATTGAGGGGCGTGAGGCCATGCCTCCTACACGAGTATAGCATGAGCACGGTGCCAACTTTGACTATTACGTGTAACTCCGCTCAGTTTTCGTAATTGTTGAGATTTGAGCCAGCATCAAGATATGATACGACTTACCAATACGTTTATACATTGCGACAGTAAAATACATCATCAAGTGAACCATTGTGCTCCTTATGTTTTACGCACCATTGCCATTCATTATTATTACCGCCGTAGTGAACCGACATTCAGTGGCTTGATGACGGCATGAGGCCAGAGTCATGAGTTGCTGAATGTAATATCCGAGAGTACCAGCAGATTCAGAACTCGTACATACCAATATGTAAATCATATGATGGGCGTGTTTGAAGGCATTGGGTTCGGTGGCTACTTCCCCCCGCTCCCCCCGATCGTGAAGCGCGGTCAGATCGCCTCTTCAGGGCAAGTGAGTCTATCTATTAGCTACGCTTTTCATACACTCGTAGAAACCTTTGTTCTACTAAAATATTGATGGTCCTGGAGCCCTCATGGTTGCTTGACAGACGATCATGTTACCTGACAGACTGTTCATGTTACTTGATAACCTGTTCATGTTACTTGATAACCTGTTCAGGTTACTTGATAAGCTGTTCAGGTTACTTGATAAGCTGTTCAGGTTACTTGATAAGCTGTTTCATGTTACTTGATAAGCTGTTCAAGTTACTTACAGTATGACTACATCCTCAAGCAGTGCACAACTGCTCTACAGTGTTCCATGAATTCATTAAGTAAATAAGACTAGTGGCTGTCTACGCCCCCCTTGGTTAGACCAAGGGTGACGTTTCGACGCTAGCCAAGTATCCGTCTCATCAGGACAGCCAAGAACTCGGGTTTGGAATTACTTTAGTCAAGACGATGTGCAATGTCAAGAAACGGCATAATCCACCTGGACTTACTTCACCCCTTAAGAGGCCCGGTATAAACCACCGGTTGGATTACTTTTGACAAGTCACGGTGATAATCCACCTTTTTGGCTTTACTTCTCCTCCGAAGAGGACGGCATAAACCACCATTGTATTTTCATTAGGCTTGAAAACATCGAAACGAGCCTGTCTCCGTTTCTAGATACCGCGAGCGATACCCAAACGTTAGTGCCCTAGAGCGCGCCAGACGGCAGAATGTGGTTTTACGAATGCAAGCACCCGGCAAGTTTTCTCAAAGAAAACCTAGCTCGAAACGAGAACCGATTCCTTGACAGCCTCGGAGAGGCTAGCGTCTAAGAAATCAAGTAGAGCCAACCGAACTAGAGCCAACAGCCGAACTAGAGCCAACAACCGAAAAAAAGTAGATCCAACAACCCAAGAAATTGCCACAGACATGAAGGGTGTCTGAAGCGTCCAGAAACCAAGCACGGGGGTGCCTGGAAGACCAGAGACAGCATGGGGCTGTCAGATAACGAAGAGCCAGTGAATGAGACTGGTGCAGGACTTGGAGAGACACGGAGGATGTCTGAGGCGTCCTGGTGAGTGGTTCTGCTGTTAGTATCACGCTGCGTTAGTAAGACCAGGAACTCACCGAATACCGACAGAGGGTAACGGAAAAGATCTGGTGAAGTTCGCCATCATCAGTAGGTAGAAAAAGCTCACGAGATGGTTCCGCCGAAATCGTGATGACGCTAGTCAGTTTCGTCTCGGGCAGTCATGGTTCCCTCCTGGGTCAACAGTGGGTGAGTGCTGTGTGTGAAACTGACTGGAAGTAGCGTCGTGCCTGAAGACCACACAAGCCGTCAGACACGGGTTCCCGGGGCACTCCCTATGAGACCTCGGACCCTGGGTCTCATAGAACGCTTGGGACACGGGCATGGTTATCGCACACCCAATCCCTGGACACGAGCATGGTTATCGCACACCCAATCCAGAAAAATCCTCCACGGGTTTGAGATGCACTTAGAGCTGAGACCAGCACGGAATCACCGACATCCACAGTGAAACGGCGCCTCTGTCAAACACTCCAACGGATGCACCCGTCGTGTATCGGAAAACTAGTTTCCTCGACGCCCCTGAGTTAGCTGAGTGGATGAAATAACACAATGTGCGTTTGTGTCACAAACAAGATGTAGGGGGGATACTCACAATATGTTCCTCGCTCTATGCCGCGGAATGAAAGAATTCGCGCTGTTCGGTGCTGTGAGACAAAGCACACGCTGGCTAGTATCTTGGGGATGATGGCAAACTCCGATGAAAGGTGTGGAGAGGAGAAAACAAACAGGCGATTTAGGTGTCGTATTTACTCTACTAAATAAGCTATGAGAAATATGCGACCTTAAAACAACACCCAACCGTGGTGATAAAAGAGATGAAATGGAAGTATAGTGTTTGTCCAGATGCACAAGTTTCAACTGGTGGTTTTTAAATCTCCGTATTGCTATTTTTTTGGGTTCCTCTTTGGGGTTCTCCAGTGTGTGGAGTTGCACTAAGGTTTTTATCTCATCTCGTTCTGCATTATCGACGCATACAAGTCTCGAAAGTCAGGTTATTTGGGCGAGCTGTGCCAATATGAAGAGAAAAAGACATGACATTTACAGGTAGAAATAGCTCGTTAGTTGAGTCTGGTGTTTCCCACCTCCAAATCATTACTTAATCACCACGTAGACTAGGCTATGTCCATGTCACTAGAAGAGATCTGGATGACTCTCAGCTTGGAAAACTTGGCTTCTGAATAATCAGTTGTTCCTTTCGCAGATATTTTTTGATGTACAATTGTTAGAACAAGTACAGTATCTTATGCCAGATAGCTACAGCATATCTAGCTGTCCACAAAGAATTAATATTTGCAAGGTTATTAACTAGACCCTGCGGACGAGTGCCGAATAGCATCATAGGCGCAGTGTAAGTGCTCAATAAATGCTTTTCTATAAACTTGCCCTTGGCTGAGAGTGGGTCGCTGTGTGACAATTGTATCAGATATTCTTTCTACTGTCACGGTTACAAGGTTGCCATGACAACGGAAACCTGCACAGTATGGAAGAGTGCTAGAACCAATATGTGATTCGTCACGTGTATTGAATCACGTGTAATGAGGATAATATGACCCCCCTGATGGCTTCTGCTTCTATGTTCTGGACTTCTTTCTTTCTTTTCTTTTTTTGTCTGTCACTTCACTTCGTCTTTCAGGATTATGTAATCACAAAAAATTCAGCTTATGTAATCCGAATTGTCTCTCGGAAGCTGTACATTAACACTCTTGGGCAGATATATGATCAATTTCTAGTGAGCGATTTGTATGAATTCTTTGAATTTTTTAATAGTACGGGTATATATATATTTAAGTCTATGCAACCTCAGTATGTACAGACGGCAGCGACTGTAGTTGATAAGAAGGATACTGGTGTCTTTGCGCAGGGGTCACCAACATAGTTATTGTACTCGTGTGTGTCACTGGAAAGGATGGAGCCACCTCCCCTTTGCTTCTGCTTCCGTGTCCTGGACTTCTTTCTTTTAATAGTGTCTGTTCGTGTTGAAAATAGACTTCGGAGAAGACTTTTCCCTCGTGTCATACCGGGTAAGTAGTGACTCGAAGGTGATTTCCAGTAACAAAGTCACTGGTAGGAATTTCGCTATGGAAATGCCTTCACCTGACAGACTGTGTTCCTCCTGAGCTCTGTGAGCGAGTCCACCTCACGGTGTACTCAGTGTCGGACCAAGGTGTCCCCCTAAAGTGTTGTTGACAAGGTTAATTCATTTCATACATACTCAATTACATTTAACAGTTCGTTCACGCTTCATTTACAAGCTTACGTAATCACAACATGTATGAGCAGATGTTGGCTTATGTAACCAGAGTGCTATATAGCACTTTTGGGCAGACATGAGGTCAAGGCTAAAATAACGAATTGTGTAGTTACAGGAGAAAACATTGTACGTATAATTCCTTATGAGTGTTCTTGGGTGCTACGTTGTGATTACGTAATACATTGTAGGCTATTTGATTATGTAAGATTCTGTTGGTTTAAGGTTAAGCTATCTGAAATGGTTGAATATTGGGACTGAAATTTTCTGAAATTTTTGAGGAGTGCGATTATCGAGCTGAGAAGTCACGTGCCGCTTGAAAATTTCGATATCGTCTGAAACATCTTTTAAATAATCCCGTATATCTGCTCCTCGCCCCGGAAAGAGTGATCATGTCATAGAGAGTCTATTTTCCCTCAAATAAGCTTCCCGAAAAAAATAACCTTCCCGAAATGTCAGAAAAGTTACAATCTGGTGTGAATGAAGTAAGCGATTATTAGTTCTATTGCGCTTACAATTAATTGCCCTAAATTCCAACTTTATGAGAGGTTGAGTTCGTGCTTAGTAATCCTGGTGTTGGTGGAGGCCAGGTAACTTGGAAGTTATCACGTGATGGTCAGTCATTGAAGCAATATGAAGCAATACTCTTCGTTTGATGACTAAGCTCGGTGAATAGGTGAAGAAAGACAAGAAGCTCTCTCTTTGATGTATCCTGTTTCTGCAACATCTACCTAATAATTACTTGTATTCATTTGTATAAGTACGAGTACTCGTACTGTACTAAACTGTTGCTCCTTGTGTTGATTTTCGTCACTGTAAGTCTTAGTGACTGTTGATATAGATCTATTCTCACTGCGAGACAACTGAAGAGGTCTTCTCTGGTTTTAGTGGTGAAGTGAGTACGATGTTTTTTTTATGTAACACTGGTATCATGATGTCAAGTCGAAAACTCTCATGGGCTTGATAGATTTTTTTTTAGATATGAACAGTTTCATACAAGTATGTACAAGTACTTGTAATCAGTTGCCAACAATGTAACCACAAGACACTTCACATCGCAAGTGGTAGAAACAACCCATTATTACCTCATCACGTGAATGACATTGAGCTCAACTCGTTGGCCTAGGCGCTACCATTCTAATTCTGCTCCTATGCATCATTTCTAGGACTCTACTGGGGAGCCTTGAAGACCTGGCACAGCTCGGTCTTGCCAAAAAAGCTTGATGAACTCAGGCTGGTTCACGACGATCTTGAACCATCGAGTAAAGTGGAGATGAGCAGCCTGCCACTTTTTGTACAACAGCTGGGTGAAGTCTCTGAGAGTAGCATCTGCCACAAACACGTCCACGTACGTGAGCCGCTCGCCAATGAGGTAGGTGTTGTTCCTGAGGTAGGGCTCGAACACCACGTCCACGTTCTTGGTGGCAGTTCCCATAAGATGGTCGAAAGTGGGCTTAACAAACTCTCCCTGACCCATCACCATGAGACCCGCCAGCGAGTAAGTATGGAGGTTCTCCGGTGTTGGCAAAGGACATCCACTCCAGCCTTGGTCCCCCAGGCCATGGTGTTCTGGGGCACAAAGTTGCCGAGCTTGTCGGCGTACAGTACTTGTTTCCGATACTGGCATGGTATGTACTAATGTTCTGTACTGGTAGAAGTAGTTGGCTCTAACAGCACCCCATTGTCGTGCTTTTTTTATTTCTAAAGAGAAGTGTCTCTGAAATTGGAGACTACAGTACATACTGTACTCGTACGTACCTTCACTTTGGTATCGGCGTCTGGTGGCGCTAATGCGTAAGTCATATTAACAGTTATCAAGACATTTAATGACAGAGGTGATCAGACAACGTGCAGCATACGAGTGTCGCTCACGGATAGCGATCCCCTCTCGACAGCGAAAGAATCAACTCATTTCCATATTTGAAGTCTAACCGTGTTTGAAGTACGCGTGGGATTCTGTCCCTGTTCATAGGTCAGGGCAGGTTTCAGATTCACTACATGCGCGTATTGGAGACGTCGTCGCGTCCCTCCATCGCCATTTGCCATAGCCAGAACCCAGTGACTGCCTCTGGCAATATGGGGGGAAACACTCATGAAGTTGGACGACTCAACGTGGTTATCTTCTTGGATTCGTCCACCCTCCCTCCCACAACTTCTTGCTGCCAAGATGCCATGTACGTTGATCGTTGCCAACCGTGGTTACCTGAAGGTTGGATCATTAGTATTTTGGGCGAAGATCAACGATATAGACTCCAGAGAGTGCATGAGACTCTTTGTACCTTCAGTGTCACCACAATGCCTGGTGCCGTGTAGTGAAAACTACTAATTGGGGCACATCAACCAGACTTATCATACGCCGAAATCAGCGGTCAAGTCTACCGTAAGTAGAGTACAATTATTTCGGCCCGGTGAATCACACAAGGAACTTTGTGATGTTTCCCTGACCTCCTTTTTAGTGGGAGTACCGGTACTTAATACTGCCCCCTGCTAAGATCGACAACACAGATCGACAAGAAGATGTACACAACCTGTACGAGCATCAGCGCAATTTTTGAAGCAGCAGGAAGTCAGTTATCATTTTTTTCCTTGACATACATATAAGTGACTTTTTCCAGCCGATCTCTAACTTGCACTACGGGTATCGACCACAAGAAACCGACATGATTTCCAGAAACCTGATTTTGACCGCGTTGGCGTCCACAACGCTGGCGTCGTTGTGTGTGGACCATCAGAAGAGTGGCGACCAAGTTCTCCTGGCAGTCCAGCCTTGCGAGAATGTCACCTCAACAATCCCGTCCGATACTGAGTCAGCTATGTCCATTTTCATTCGAAGCGCGCATGGTGAGCCTGAGGCTGAACTTGCTGAGACTCTCAAGGATAAGCTAGACTCCGGAGATTTGGCTGGATACCTGTCTCTGAAGCGAGACTTTGAGCGTGACCAGAGCGATGAGGCGGGGGAGTCTGTTCAATCCTTCCAGAACATTGCCATTGATCCAAAGATTACAATCCACGCTACTCAAAATTACACGCTTCAGAAACCTGCTCATCTTCAGAAGCGTGGAGGATGTAGCATGTACTGGCCTGGTGATGTGGGTCTGGAGCCCATGGACATCCATTATTACAACGACTTCTTTTACCCCCAAACCTCGACTGTCAACTGGGTCTGTCTCAGCGAGTGCACGGATTACATTGATCACATGTGGGCTGATGGAACTCTTTCTGGTTCTTTCTACTACACTTACAACGACTGCAAATTCAGAAGTCAGAACGGATGGAATGGCCGAACCCAGAACAAGTGCCGGGCTGGCGCCTTTTACCGACTCACACAGGAGACATCCCACGTTGTTCAGGGCACTAACCCAGGCAACACTATCTACCAGGTGTCCGGATCCATCCCAGGAAAGGACCACTGGTCCCCTCGAATTTGTATGTCGTCTTCCAACTCGTGCTCCTCAGGAACAGGCTCCGACGGTCGAAGCTACTGCTAAGACTAGAGGAACGACTCATGATATATAGTTTATATTTATTTGTTTTGTTTAACGGTATAGGGACCAAAGCACCAGTGAAAAGTATTTGAAACAATGTAGCTAAAACATGATCAAGTACATACAGTACACCGTACTGTACTGTACCGGTACTGTTGAGTGCCACGTTGTGAGCCCTGATGCAAGATACGCCGCATCCGTCAGGAGACGCAAATTTATTGCTCTTCTTAGTATGTAGGACACGTCCTCACTTCTTTCGACATTTGCTTGTGGCCACTTCTTTATACCTGGCAGGTCCATAATAATCCTCGATGGCTAGGATGGCGTCAGGGGCCAGAGACGGATGCGTGTTCCCGGTGTCATGATGGCAACTTCTGAACAAGATTGCATATGGGATATTGTATCTATTTAGTTCCATTGGATGGGGATGTCCTCGTTGAATATATACATGTCTATCGGGTGAGCATCGAAGCAACTTACAAGTACCGCTTGTAGATTGCTTTGAGCTGCAGTTTACTTTTTTCCATTGGCAGCTTTGAAAATGACACAGTCCGCATCTTCCATCTCGTAATCCTTTCCCTTGTTGGCAATCTTGCCCCCAGACTTGAGAGACGCTTCATCGCCGTTGTGGGAAATCACGTCATCAAACTTCGTAACCTGAGCAACAATGAAAGTCTTCTCCAAGTCACCGTGGATTACACCAGCTGCTTCAGGAGCTGTAGAGCCTTGGCGAATAGTCCATTCCCGAACTTCACGCGGAGATCCAGTGAAGAACGAAATGAGATTCAGCGCCTTTCTAAGAGAAGAAATAGCGGGTCCAATGGCGCTGGGAACAGTCGCTGCTGTATCAAGCTCCTCGCCAGCTTCTGAACTCTCAAATAGTCTAACCTCATATTCCACACACACAGGCACGAGAAGATCACCCGGAGAGTTCTCATCGATCCATTCTCGAATGCTTGCGAGGTACTTGATGCTGTCCAGGTTCTTTCCGCCAGTGATGTAGGCTTCGTAGTCCGCAAATGAGACATTAGCAATGTATGCGGTGGGTTTTGCTGTTAACAGTGTGAGGGTGTTGATGAATCTGATTTCTTCGTTTGTCCACTCCCCGTGGTATACCTTCTTTCCAGACTCTAGGTGCTCGAGTAGCTTCTCGCAAACCGTTAGTTCGAATTGCCTTTCTGTCAGAATCATGGAGTTTTTCTGCGACTTCGCAGCCTTCACAGCTTTCTCTGCCGTTTCAAGAGCGCGAAGAACAAATTCAAGATCTTTTTCAAGCAGTTCGTGAGTCACAATCTGCAAATCACGTGTAGGATCAATGGATCCTTCAATATGAGTAATCTCGGGGTCGTCAAAAGCTCTGACAACTTGAAACAGGCCATCAACAGCTCTGATGTTGGCCAGAAACGCATTCCCCAGGCCCTCTCCTTTGCTTGCACCTTTCACAAGGCCTGCAATATCGAAAAGGGTTAAGGTCGCTGGAACAGCATTTTCTGGTTTGTATACGTCGCACAGTTTATCGAAGCGCTCTGAAGGAACAATCACTCTAGCCTCCTCAGGCTCGATAGTTGCGAACGGATAGTTTGCTGGATTGCCCAGGTGTGACTTCGAGATGGCTTGAAAGATGGACGATTTTCCCACGTTGGCAAGACCAACGATTCCTCCTTTGAGATTGTTAGATGGGCGCCCCAACAGTATTTTCTTCTCAGTGCTTTTGGCCTTCTTGCCTCTTCCACCAGCCGCTTTGCCAGCCTTGCTAGGCTTCTTGGCAAGACAATTGTTGCTTTGGTGGAACCACCGACACGACACTCGCAGTCCTGGTGATGATGCGAAATTGACACGGAAGAACATCCTTATGCCTGATATACAATCGTGCGCCGAGTTAAACAGTCAATGATGGGGTTGTGATAGAAAATGTCGTGATGACCGATGAGTAACACAAATCAAATCAGGAACACAAACTGGTATAACCTTAAATTCGGTGTTCTCTGCAGTCGATTAAATCAAGCAAAAACAGCCTACAAGAACTAATTAATAACTAAAAACTCATTTTGAAAGGGAATTTTTGAAAACCTCATAATTCATTCATTGGTGTATCAAAAAGACCAAGAGAAGCATACAAATTCAACGATAGTAGTACTGTACTTGTAGGATGTTACTGGCGCTGCTGGGTATCAATCTACGAATTCCAGCTGTACAGTCAATTTAAGCAATAAATTAAATAACATGAATTAAAAGCATTTTTCAAGACCTCAGAAGTGACATGTAATTGGTATCAAAATGATCAGTAGAAGAAGCTCGATTCACCTATAGTAGTCCCAGGTGACTGGTGCTTTTGAATCATTATCTAATCGAACTCTAGTGATTCATCAAATTAAGCTTTTTTATATATAATATAATTGGCCACAAAAAACATTCTTGATTAGAAACAGTGTCGCAAAATCTCGCAATTGGACCGTTGGTAGTATCAAAATGTAGAGGAGAAGAAGATGGTTATAGCCGTACAAGTACATACATACGTGGTGCTTCTAGATCCAAATTTATTTGACGTCTACAAGTAGTCCCAAATTAAGCTACTTGTACAGTCAGGCATTTACCTGAATCCTCAGGAATGACCCGTTAGTGGTACCAAAATGATCAGAAGAAGCCGCTGAGATCAGTGGCGGTACTTCAGGATGTGAAGCGCTTCTTGATCCTGATTTATTTGACTTCTACTATCACAACCAAATTAAGCTATAATTATTAAAAAAAAAATATGCACAAATGGAATAAGTATAACAAAAAAAATAGCACAAATAGTAAATGGGATAAGTATAACAAAAAAAATAGTAAATGGGAAAAGTATAACAAAAAAAAAAAAAAAAAATGTAAAAATTCTTTGGTTTCACAGAGTTGACTCGCCGTTGGTATCAAAATGATCAGAGAAAGGAGCTTAGTTTGATGATGCTAGTTTGAGGTGAGTGGTCCTTCTAAATCCAGATTTACTTGAATTAAAATCTCACAGCTAAATTAAGCTATTTACAGTACTGCACCAACCCCAACAAAAAAATAAGTAAATGGGATCAGTATAACAAAAAAAATGAGATTTTTTGACCCTCAATTAGTTATTCTGCTAAATTAAGCTATAGCTTGCGTTGAAGTAGTTTTTGTAAACCTCATAATTGACCAGTTAGTGGTATCAAAATGATCACAAGAAGTAGCTGAAATGAATAATGGTAGTCTGATATGAGTGGCGTTCTTGGCTCTCCATTTATATAAGTGCTTCTCATATTGATAAATTAAGCTATAGTCAACTAAAAGCAGTTACTTAGAGTAAATGGAATAAGTATAACAAAAAAGAACCTAAAAAAAAGAACCTAATAGTAAATGGGATAAGTATAACAAAAAAAGAACCTCAGAAATGATTCGTTAATGGTATCAAAGTGAGCAGGGGAAAGGGCTGACTTCAATGGTAGCAAGTGGAGGTAAGTGTTGCTTCTAGATCCACATTTATTGAACGTCAAGTATTGTAACCAAATTAGGCTATATTTGTTGAATCTAATTTCGAAGGAGTATATTCAATCCCATAAAAAACACAATCTCGAAAAATCTGAAATTCCTGATTTCAAAATCCAATTTCGCGAACCAAAATAATTCGATTTTTTCCCAAATATATAAAAACAAAAAAAAAAAAAAAAATTCAAAACAAATCTGAAAAATCTGAAAAATCCCCAAAAAAAAATATATAAAAAAAATTTCGAAATCTCAAAAGTAAAAATAAAATAAAAAATAAAATAAAATAAAATAAAATAAAAAGTTCAATTATCGAACCTTCAAAAAAAATCCAATCCGAACATCAAAAAAAAAAAAAAAAAAAATTGAATAAAACAAAATCAAAAGGACTAACTACAGTACCATGGAGAACCAGGATATTCATATAATACCATACACTATAGCCTACCATATATATATATATATATTTTAATCACTTAATACATTTAACTTTATAGATATTGAGAGACAAATCGTTATGTCCTCATCGACAAAACTGGGGTGGATATATTTCCCACCGAATAATGTGAATTCATGCCGTCAACTCACCAATATCGATAATTGCACAGTTTCAACCATTTTACATTCAACCGTATTACAAGCTATGCAATGCATCTTAAGAATAAAAAAAAACTGCTATGCTCTGAATTTCAGAATCCATCACACGACAACATGCAATCATCCATATTGAATTCTCACATATCTATAGAATAAATCAAGACACATGAATATAACAATGCTCAACGCTGAAGATGTGTAATACCGCTGTATAAACACACTCCTTCCCTTCAATCAATTACGAACAGTGGATTTTCCGAACTCATTCACAGTATTTGTATTTAAGTCGATAAGTTCTGACCTAAAACACTGATTATTCCTTGAATAGGTAACAATCTGGATTCAAGCATAGTCATAATGAGTTCATCTGAGAGATGTAAAAATAAATGCCTAAATAATGCAAAAAATTAAAAAAACCAGCACATCAAAAAAAAATTAGAGTGAACAAGAAAATGTCTCCAGTTGTAACAGGAAGTACCATAATGTCTATAGATTCTTACACATGTCTTGGAATATCATTCTACACAGCGTAACTAATTTTGCTGACTATCCCCAAAATAGCATAATTATTGTAGGATATTTGAGATCTATCGTATAAAAACCTCGAATGAACGTATCAGATATTTTGCATTATAGACATTGTACACACAATCCTGGAAATCCTGTAGTTCGGATGTGAAATCGTTATAGTGTATATACAAGTCGTAAGTATAGTTTGAGAGTTATTTTGATGAAGAAAAAAAATAGGTGAGGGTCTGTAATGCTTGGTGTCACCAGAAGCGTTTTATTGGTTTTGATGTTTCTAACATAGAAAGTTTTTTTAGTATTACTTCATTTGGTAATTAATCGACTTTCAGAATAGCTTTTTTCATGGTTTAAGCACAGAATGCATTGATTTTGTTACTTAAATAAGAATTGAGTGCTTTCAGAACAGGGTACTAAAGTCTGTTCTTCGTAAAGCAAGTGTTAGGTCACCACTACTTGTAGATGAGGATGATATATTGTTTTATCAGAAATGGATGTACGTGTCAGTGCACTGTGATCAGACTCAACTGAGTGAGTTACCGCCTTTAGCAGGAATAGAGACGGAATTTGCACATGTGAGTAGTGATTTGGTGACATACTTGAAGAATTCTTTCTAGAACCACTGTGTTTTTAATTCATTTGTAGATACATTGCTAAAAACAGGCCTCTTGCTTGACTAATTAGTGTATTTGAAATTCTCTCCTTTGGAATACTCCGAATATAGTGCAGTGATCAGAGGATCATTAGATACGAATCTTCTCCTGAAAAAGCAGTTCCGCCCATTCGACCCACTCGACCCACTCGACCCACTCTGTTCTTGGAAAGATATTAGATATGATTCTTCTCCTTGAAGAGCAGTTCACTCCCACTTCCCCCACTCTCTGTTCTATTATTGGGAAACATTTTAGAAATGATTTGTTTATTTAATTGGAAACAAATTTCTAATACTGTATGTATGTACGGATACTTGTAGTGATCTTTTTTTTTTTTTTTTTTGGTCATTCACTTTTTTTGGGGTTTTTTTTTTTGGCCCGCCATTCCGTTTTTTGGGGGGGATTTTGGGGGTTCGGGATAATCATGAAATTTTTTGGTGTGTTGTGAAAGAAAATGAACATGATCTCTGGATTTTGGTGGGGAGGTGTGAAAAAAAAAAAAAAAAAAAAAAACTCTGGTTTTGTTTTGTTTTTCTGTTGACGCACGAACAGGAATGTTGAATTAATTTGATCTGGTTTCATTTTTTTTAGACTATTAAAAACGATGTCTGTTGTAGTTCATAATCCGGACCCGAATTTGCAATGCATTTCTAGAATAAAAACCCTAACCCCTTTCCTCATGCAGACATGTGTTGTGGGTCCCTGGGGTATGGCATCATCAAACCCTGTGGGATTGACCGTGAAAATATCTCGGTTTTCGGGGTAATCATTATTTGCACTTCCCACTTATTCATCTTTTTTATCTCAGATCCTGTGTGAAGTTTTTCATTTTCCCCATGTAACTCACATGTACGAGTACATACATATTACTGACAGGATTCGATTATTACTGTAATGGATGATACCATCATTTTTATTTTCAAGGTTTTTTTTAGGAAAACTCCCAACGCTGTGGAATAAGGTTTCGCAGCGTCGGGTTATGAGTAAGGCACACTACCGATATGTTACTTCTACAGTTGTAAGGATTGGCCCGGACAGTGATAGTACGGGTATGGGTGTGATCAGGGTGTATATGTGCGTGCCCTACTGATACTGCATCTGGAGCGTAGTTGTTTACCTGTAGTTGTGTCTTTTGCGACTTGCACGGGTACAGTACTGTTTGTACAGGTGTACTTTTTTTTTTTTATAATCACATAATACATTAAACTTTATAGAATATGAGAAAACTACCAAGTGTTGTACAAGTACTTGTAGTTCGTTGTACAAGTATGTACTTGGCGTCGTGCTTGAACTGGGTTTGCATTCTCTGTACATACATATTACTTGTACATATCAAATTGGAGTGATATACAAATACAAGTACTCCGCACTGGACTTCAAATACCGTACAAGTACTGGAACAAAGAGACTCTCGCATGTGCTTGCGACGCTTCCATAACGACACACGTATTTGTACTGCAAGAAATCCTACCACACACACTCACTCGCCACGACTTTTCGTACTTGTATGTACACATCCTTAAATTCACAGACGGTTTCTGTTGAGCCTGGGCAAGGGTTATGCGAACCGCGTCGCCATAATTATGTATGTTCTGCTCCAACCTGGTATTAGGCGCAAGGGCATACAAACGATACAACCCGTACTCGACAGCTGTGCACACACCGAAGTGAACTGATTAGTGTCCAGGTCTGTTGACAGTCCTACCATCACTGCGCATTCTTAAGCTCGACAAGCTACACCACACAACTGCACGATGTCAGTAACTCTCCACACAGATCTTGGTGACCTGAAGGTGGAGGTATTCTGTGAGGCCGTACCCAAGGCTGCAGAAGTGAGTATGAATCCCGCCTAGGCACTCCATAATGCCCCCCGACACATCATTATGTTCATTATCGCTAACCAGAATTTCATGGCACTCTGCGCATCCGGTACTTACGACAACACTAAGATACACAGAAACATCAAGGGTGAGTTCAGTACAAGTAATGGGAAAAAGAATCTTGACGTCCGTAGTATTGTCGCTGCCATTAAACCATAGTAACAGCAATGACCAACTAACACAAGAATTCATGGTGCAAATGGGAGACCCCACGGGAACCGGTAAAGGAGGGGAGTCGATATGGGGGGGCAAGTTCGAAGACGAAATCAAGCCGACCCTGCGACATAATTCCAGAGGAATGCTATCGATGGTAAACTCCGGGCCCAATACAAACGGTAGCCAATTTTTCATAACATACGACAAACATACAAGTCTGGACGGCAATTACACGGTCTTCGGGAAACTGATTGACGGGAAGGAGACACTGAAGAGGATGGAGGACACTGAAGTGGACCGAAAGAATCGACCAGTTGCTCCCATCTACATCAAAAGCGTGAGTATCCACGCGAACCCTTTTGCCCGGTAGCGACTCATGGCATGGGACCTGACAGCTACAAACCGATGTAGAGCATCCGCTACAAGGCGCTCCTAATATTCACTTTACATCTATAATTACTATGTACAAACTTGAGTTTAGTCATCAGACTTCTTAGTCTCCTTACCTCGAGGCTCAACTGCTCCTCGTCTAGTCTTGGTCTCCTCAAAAAGAACCATTCGCTTGACTGCGTTAGTATGCTCCAAACGACAACTGAACACCAGGGCCCACTGATGCAGTCACTCAAGAGTGCGACTCAAGAGTGTGATCTGCTCATGTTCGACAAGGACGACCGGGTCCTATACACCTTCGCAACAGCATGCGCGTACATGGCAAGTATCTGGAGGGGATCCCCTCTCCTTGCCAAGCTAGTATCGTAAATCTCTATACTCACCAATGGGGTCATACTTCACCTGAGTGATGGGTCGAGCCACACGAGGGCGAAAAACAGTTCGCATAACTCCTGTTTTCGCTGACGAGAATAGCTTGATGACGGTGTTCTTGCTTCGTACTGAGTTAGCGGGGATTCATTATTCGTCGAAGGCGTGAATAATACTTACCAGCCATGATGTGTAACTCCTGATCCGATGTTGAATTCAAGGTGTGATTTCTGATGGGGGTGACAATTTTATGCGGCAATAAGGTTTCACACCCAATATGACTGTTTGTCATCGCCAACTCAACTCAAATTGACAACACAGAACATGAGCAGCCATATTGGGAAGATATCTGGCAAATTGTTCCTTGATGGACAATTCGCCACTCTGGTGGACCTGGATAATCTAGATCAGCTTGAATCTGATCTTTTGGAGAAAGAGGAGCGGCTGAATGCGGATATCACAGCTGCTCACACAGAGGCTTCCAGTTTGATTGTGCGACACGCACAAGCCGTGAAAGACGCAATCGAGGAGGCTGACAATTCATCGATTAATGCGGCACTAGAAGAGCTCAGCAACTACGAGCAAGTCAACACCAACAGGGACGTTCGGACTGCCATTCTGAATGCCGAAAGCCTGGCATCGTCTGAACATCATATTGGCAACCTTTTATCCTTGCAACATAGCTACAACGCCTCAGGACATGAAGAGTCGGGATCCAGGGTCAAAGGTGCCATTCAAGAGTACCTCGAACTGAATCGCAGGGACGTTCCTCCAGTAGTAGAAGTTCTGCACTCACAGTGGAGGAAAAAGCTCCAAGGCGCCACGCAGGCCGAGCTGCAGAAGCTGTCGCGGACTGCTGAGGAGGAACTTGTGGCATGCCAGTATCCCTCGAAGGAGTTTCACACATCGGATCGCTTGTTGTCCATCCTCGAGGAGATGATATTCCTGGAGAGCTCTCTCAGGACAGAGTCTGCGGCCGATCCTCAGGGAGTGCCCTTGCAAGCCTTCTTAGTTCTGACAGCGCCTTATGATGTTAGGTTGCGATTCCACTTCGAGGGAAATAAGGACACTAACCAACCTGACAAGCCAGAGTGGTTCTATTCCTACTTCCTCGACATCGTCGAGGAGCAAGAAAACTTCCTACAAGAGCACATTCAACCTTTGTTGGGCGACAACGAGAAATCAGCCGTTAACGAGTTCATCTGTGCTCTGATTCCTTCTGCAATTCGAAAGGCCTCAACATTGTTCGACGCTCTACGCGACACTTCAACAGAGCTATCTCATTTACTCTACGAAACAGTGGTATTCGAGACTGCTCTAAAGGAGCGTTACTTCTATAGTCCCAACAAGGGTGACTGGGTGGGTATATCAGGTGCCATTCTCACACCCTCAAGGTTCCAGACTTGGCTAAATGTTGAGCGAAGTTTCGCAGTCGCACGCTTCCAGTCTATTATTCAGCTTCCAGATGCCTGGGATATTGATTTCGATGGCGTCGAGAAAGGAGCAACGAAGCCTACCAAGAGCGCGCTCATGGTGAAGGATTTACTGGAGGGTGTCACTGATCACTACAGAAGCCTTACAAGCGTCACGTACCGACTCAAATTCCTCATCAGCATCCAAACAACCATATTGGATCTTTACCATGAACAACTGCATGAGCAAAACCTGCTCCTGGAATCAAATATATCTCTCTTGTCGAGGGCGCTCGTCGGAGCTGCAGACAAGCAGAAAACCGGTGGATCGGAAGGAATCTGGAGGGTTTGCCGAATCTTCGGTAGTGCCAGGTTTATGATTGAAACCCTTCAGGTCTGGGGCGAGGATGTATTCTTCCTTGAGCTGTGGAGAGATATCACTTCTCTGAATAATTCATCACGAAAGGAAGGTGGCATCGATAGCGACGCAATGCAAACTTCCGCTACCCTCCCCACCGATGATACTGACGAGGGAACATTATTTGACGACACAATCAAAGGGTACGTGTCTCTACAGGATCGTGTCTATCAAACTGCGAAGGCTTTCCTAGAGAAGCGGATGCAGGACGGGATGAAAGACTACTTCAAACTAAATGACTGGTCTAAGAATGTTGAGTATTCTGATCCCAATAACGTCCCCCCCAGCTCCCAGTTGTCCGTGCCCATTCAGACCATGGACAAATATCTCGGAATAATGAGGAAGTGCCTTTCAACCGAAGACATGTATCAAATCTTGAAAGATTTCTCGAAGGTCCTGGCCGAATACTTTTCCCGTCAGGTCATTATGGTAAATACTTTCTCTGCAGCGGGCGGTCATCAGCTTCTAAGTGATATTGGAGAAATGTGGGAACGTCTAGGGTTGCCGCACGATCAGGAATATCACAAAATATACGAGAGCGCTGGATTGCTTTCGAGTAGGGACTTCAAACCCCAGCATCTTGATTCTGCTACTGTCAAGACAGTGGTTCGTCGGAGAGCTTGACGTTGAGACATCATCGAGTACAGTACTGGTACTGTACGGTACTGTTCTACGGTAGTACTGGTACATACCGGTCCCGGTTCTGTACTTACATATAATATACAACAATAGCAATTCCGCATGTATCATATGTAGATACACTGTATGATGTGATCATAAACAAAAAGTAACTACACCCATAAGCATCATATTGAAATGCATTTTGTATGTTCTATTATTCGAAGGCGCTTACTCCACCTTTGGCAGCTATGTTAGTTTCCCCCTTTATCAAGCCAGCATCATTCGGCTAGGTTCTTCTTGGTCATCATCGCTCAAAGTACCATAGCCCAATGCTTGCGATTTAGGGCGATGATGGTTGCTATGATCTTGATGGTGATGGTGATGGTGATGTTGGACGTGGCTTGAGCGTCCGTCCTCTTGACTTACTTGAAAATTATTGTCGCCTGGGTACCAGACGTAATGTTGTAGCATGAACACGATATCGAAAACCAATGTGATCTGAGTTAGTTGAAGTTGGATTATATCCCTTGAGACTTTTTATACTTACCAATGATAGTAGCAGTTTCGGAACATTCTTGAAAATACCCTCATAATCGTGGTTAATGTAACCATCCAAAACGAGCTGCGCTAGTGACAAGACGCCACCTCCAAAATCACATAAAATGGAAACAATAGACCACCCTTTTGTAGACTTGCGACGGAAGTTCCATAGGAGCTGAGGAAAATACTTGCAGGTACTCATGAGAACTTTGACGGACCCCGTGACGTACGTGACGTCCAACCACTCTAGCCCAATGCTTGGGTCCGAATTCCCGAATAACAATACAAGCAGCGCTGTACCAAGAGAGATGCCGACACCGAAAATGAGAAGTGAAAGCCCCCACTTTGAGAGACGCTGTAGCGGCGATCTGCTGAAGCCCCACAAATACACCTGGCTGAGCGTGAGGAGAGTTAGAAAACAACCATGAATACCAAACCACACATCATTGAGACGAACGAGTGGGTAATGCTTAACACCCGAGGGGTCAGAATGACGAGCGGCATACTGCTCTCGAATTGTGTGGTTGTAATATAGAAGCATTGTGGATATAGTGTAGCAAATGTACCCGAGTGTGTTCAGATACAGAAAGTCGAGAGAGATGCCTTCCACAGACTTCAGCTTGATATTCAGCAAGATTGGGGGATAGAAGGAGAAGCTCCATAATAAGAAATAGGTCCAGCCTAGAATGGACGAAACAAACACGAGAAGCTGCATCACGGTGCTCTGTCGTGTACTCACCGTGTTTGCGTGTCGGGTTGTGTGTCAGTTGTTATCTGTGATAAACTCCACATCAACTTAACAACGGCGCTAATTATTACAGTTCTAGAAATACCACCACAAGAGAACACTGAGTAACTTATCAGAATGGTCGTATTACACAGTAGGTACAGTACTGTTCAAGTACTTATATTTATATGTGATACTCCATCATTGATTAGTGGCACTGAAGGTTGTAATGTGTTATTTTACCAGCTCCGTCTGTAATTTTTTTTTTGTACTGTGGTTGCAGACAAAACATCATTTGAAGGGTGCGAGGATCAGACTTCCCGTGAAGCTGCCCACTAATTGTACAGTACCAGTATGGAAGATGAGGATACTTAAATGACAGCTATCAGATGTCGGCCCTGGTCATAGAACTGCTCTCGTGTTACAAGTACGAATACCACAAAATGTTGAAACTGGAAAGCCGGGTAACTACAATTGTGGACCTTCAGTACCGGTGCCGGTACCGGTACAGTACAAGTATTGAGGATCCCCGACACAGAAAGACACTAATAAATCATGGCATACCATGGGACTCGTCCAGAGGTTTAAATGCGTTCGGGGATGTGTATATTGTCGTTTATGACGTGGTTGAGCGTCTTGAGGAGATTTAGTGCTCGATTACATAATCGGAATAATGACGTCATACACTACCAGTACAACAAAATGTTACAAAACTCAGGGGTCTTTAGTATCGAATTGTTTCATAGCCGGCACAAGATCAGGAAAAAAAAAATACTCGACACCAGTCTTTAACAGTTGTATTGTACCTACTCGTCTACAACTGACACACCTCGCCGTGAGTTTATTTTCGATACCTATGTGAAGGGTCTTAATTAGTCATGGAACTCTTTTCCATGCCGTTCTACGATGCCATAGGAACGTCTGTCCAACACTTGTATATGATAAAATGGCGTTTAAAATTACTACCAGGGATATCGGTATATATTATGGGCTTACTCATATCACTAATTCGATTGACAATCACGCGCCTCACCAAAACTGTGCCTCGGCAATTTCTCTCCATCAAATAAGGTTATTTTCACGTTTCCCCCACATCTTTCCCAAGCGGGGTGCTTCTTCTCACCGCAACAGTACCCTACGATCCCACATCCCTTCAACGACATGGCTCATTCAGCTTTAGTGGGATATGCGCCTTTAAGGTCGGGACTTGTGAACATACCGACGTCGCTGTCTTCTCTGATTTTCAACAGTGGAGTGGTGAGTATTGATATTAGAGCCCAGATCAGGTGGGAGTGCTGGTGTGAAATGTACCCCCCCGATGTGCTGGTGCTGTGCTGCCCGGCTTTGCAAACATGCCGCGGCAAACCCATCTCAATGAAACTAACAAAGTCGATCCAAGATGTCATTTTGTCCCTTTCGTGGCAATCCAAACCGTCTGTCTCCGGAACCAGAACAACACAGACTGCCTATGTTGGATGGACCGGAATGACCTCGAAGTCCGACTATGCCGAAAAGGATAAGATTGAACTCGATCCCGTTTTTGCAAAGTCCATCGATCTGCTACCAAACACGCAGGTGTCCATCGATATTCAGCTGCACCCGAAAATCGCACACACCATCCATTTGGAGCCCGTCACCGTTGCAGACTGGGAAATTGTCGAACTGCATGCTGCTTACCTCGAGTCTCGCATGATCAATCAAGTGAGAGCAGTGTCACTCAACCAGCCCGTCACAGTCTACCCTTCCTCCACAACCTCCGCTACTCTGCGAGTGGTTCGGATCGAGCCTGATCTGGGTGCTGCGGGGTTTGCCAAATTATCACCAGACTCAGAAGTCGTAGTAGCCCCCAAGCAGCGAAAGAAAGAGGAAAAGCAGGCAAAGAAACGATCTGGTAGCGCCAGATCTACCGGCTCCCAAAAGAGAAAGGGCGGCAGAGGACCCCAAGCACTGAGGCGGGCGATCAGTGAGGATTTCGAGGGCCATCTCCGCTTGGAAATTGCTCTTGATGTATCCCAGCTGCCTCCAGAGTTCCAGCAGTTGAAAAGCGTTTCTGTCAAGGTCATCACGCCTCCCAATCTGTCCTCCCCTCAACAAGCGGCCTCCATCGCTGTCGAGGATAAAAGCGATGATTCAGTCACGCACAACGAACGCCCACCATCCGAGCCCAATGTTGAGGTACCTCCGGAC
The DNA here is from genome assembly GCA_001600535.1 of Yarrowia sp. JCM 30696. Lineage (NCBI taxonomy): Eukaryota > Fungi > Ascomycota > Dipodascomycetes > Dipodascales > Yarrowia > Yarrowia sp. JCM 30696. The sequence goes on along the minus strand of BCKG01000003.1, from coordinate 1,265,917 downwards.
ATTATTAATCCTGCTTCCGAGATTGTGGCGACCATCGTTGACGAGGTCACCACACCCGCTGGTCATGCTAAATTAAGCTATGCTCTTGCCGATGCGTTGAGCATTCCTAGCACTGTGGGCCATGTGATCAGACTTGAGTCAGCTCCAAAGCCCCTTTCTCAAAAGCCCGGGGCGCTCGTGATTCATCGCTTCATCACCAAGACGGTGGGATCTGCTGAGCAGAAGTCTCTGCGATTAAAGGGAGAAAAGAGCGCTGAAAATGGCGTCTCAGCTGACGACCAGTTTCCTTTGCTGGAAGAGCTCAAGAAGTTAGAGCTTCTGGAGGGCCCAATTTCAAATTACCAGCGTCTTCCCCCTATCAAAGATCTGCTTCCGCTAGGAGGCGTCCTAGGCTTGCAAAACTCGGAAGGCTGGATCCAAGGAGGGTATCTCGGTGACGAACCTATTCCATTTGTGTCCGGCTCCGAGATTTTGAGAGCGGAATCTTCACTTTCTCCCACAAAGGAGGACTCATTCGAAAAGCGTGTTGTCGGTTTGGACAAAATGCTTGACAATATCAGTGAGGTATTGTCTCGTGATTCCATCGGTTGCCTCGTCTATGGGTCTAGAGGCTCTGGTAAAAGCGCCGTGCTCAACCATATCAAGAAGGAGTGCAAGGCGTCTAACACGCATACAGTATCAATCGCCTGTGGTCTCATTGCACAGGACAGAGTTCAGGCAGTGCGAGATATTCTGACGAAGGCATTTCTTGAGGCCTCGTGGTTTGCCCCGTCAGTATTGTTTCTCGACGATATCGACGCTTTGATGCCTGCAGAAGTCGAGCACGCCGATTCTTCCAGAACCAGACAGTTGACTCAGCTTTTTCTTGAGCTGGCATTGCCCATAATGAAATCCCGCCACGTATCCGTGGTTGCCTCAGCACAGGCGAAGGAATCACTTCACATGAATCTTGTCACCGGTCACGTGTTCGAAGAGCTTTTTCACCTCAAATCCCCTGACAAGGAGGCCCGTCTGGCTATTCTATCGGAGGCGGTCAACCTGATGGATCAAGATGCCCCCTTCTCACAGAATGACATTCTCGAGATTGCCTCTCAAGTTGATGGATATCTTCCCGGAGACTTGTGGACATTGAGCGAGCGTGCTCAACATGAAATGGCTCTGAGACAAATTGAGACAGGAAATGAGAACTCGTCCATTCAATTGGCTGACTTCAACAAAGCACTCGAAGATTTCGTTCCCTCTTCGTTGCGAGGAGTTAAACTGCAGAAATCCAATGTGAAATGGAACGACATTGGTGGACTGAAGGAAACCAAGGCAGTTCTCTTGGAGACATTGGAATGGCCTACCAAGTATGCGCCCATCTTCGCGTCCTGCCCTCTACGTCTGCGTTCAGGTCTTCTTCTATACGGCTACCCGGGCTGTGGTAAGACCTATTTAGCATCGGCAGTAGCCGCCCAATGCGGCCTCAACTTCATTTCCATCAAGGGTCCCGAGATTCTGAACAAGTACATTGGTGCATCCGAGCAGAGTGTTCGAGAGCTGTTCGAACGAGCTCAGGCTGCTAAACCTTGTATCTTGTTTTTTGATGAATTCGACTCCATCGCTCCTAAGCGTGGCCACGACTCCACTGGTGTAACTGATCGAGTAGTCAACCAGATGCTCACTCAGATGGACGGCGCAGAGGGCCTTGATGGAGTGTATGTCTTGGCAGCTACTTCTCGGCCTGATCTTATTGACCCCGCACTATTGCGTCCGGGTCGATTAGATAAGATGCTCATCTGTGATTTGCCTTCTTATGAAGATCGACTTGACATCCTTCGGGCCATTGTGGATGGAAAAATGCATCTTGATGAGCAAGTGCAATTGGAGTATGTCGCATCAAGAACCGAGGGCTTCTCCGGAGCAGACCTCCAGGCTGTCATGTTCAACGCCTATCTCGAAGCTATTCACGAAGTTGTTGATGTTGCCGATGACACAGCAGCTGACGTACCAGCTCTCGAAGACAAGCGCTTGGAGTTCTACCAGACAACTCTCGGTGCTGTTAAGAAGGATCCTACAGCTACCCAAAACGAGGTTATGAATGCCCGAGCTGCAGTGGCCGAGAAGGCTCGTGTCACCGCTAAACTCGAAGCTCTCTTTAAGGGCATGTCTGTGGGTGAGGATAGTGATGATAACATGCCTCGAAAGAAGACGGTTGTGACTATCAGACCCCAGCATATGAACAAATCCTTGGATGACACTTCTCCTTCCATCAGTAAGAAGGAGCTTATGAAGCTGAAGGGTATCTACAGCCAGTTCGTAAGTGGCAGAAGTGGAGACATGCCACCGGGAACTGCTTCCACTGACGTTGGGGGCAGAGCCACGTTGGCTTAATGAAATTGTTGAATCTACTACTAAGCTGTCCGTGTGGCGCAGATGTAAATACTTGTAAGTAAGTGATATTTTTGTACAAGCACAAAAATGTGATCTTTAGGAAAAGTTAGATACCAGCAATACAGTGATATCGGTATGTACTACCGGTAGCGTGTTGTAGGACATCATTGATGAGTATGTACAAATAATTATCGCGATATCCGGAGCTACAGCCACGCAAACACGTACAGTAATATCCAACCAGGGCGTTTGTATTCCACTGAAGCTGATCTGACATCTTACAAGTACTGTACCACCCATATCTACATGGTACTTGTACGGTACAGTACCGGTACTTGTATTGTACTTGTACTTGCACAAAGTACACTGCAAGTATGTACCAGAGTGCCAGATCTAGACATGAAGAAACCGGTCCACATTGGGTGTCTTGATTAGCATGCCCATGTAATGTACACGTACAACGTACATGTACGTTTTTATGAGTAGACCCTGTGTACTTGTAGGAGTGCCGAACAACATCATAGGCGTACTTGTAATATCCGTGCCCAATAAATGTTTTTCGACTAACTGGCCCTTAACCGAGAGTGGGTCGCTGTGTGGCAATTGCATCAGAAATTATTTTCGCTGTCACGGTTGTAAGGTTGCATAATACGGAATTTGTTACGTGCAGTGATTCACATGTGATAAGTAAGAAATGACTCTGGGATGCTTATGCTTCCACCTTTTGCACGTACTTGTATTGCGCTATAATAGCTCCATTACTGTTCGTTACTTTACGGTACTCTTCATTTTCCATGATACTGTACAGGGTACCAAAGAGGTACCGGTACCGGTATTGTAGACTTGGGCTTCCCGAACACTCCCTCTAAGCCACCTCATCTCAGTTGTAGTTGTCTTTTGGATGCTTTCAACTCAGGACATAGTTATCGCACTCGAAATGGACGTCAGAGATGCAGTCCTAGTAATGTGACTGTTAGGAGCACCGAGAGAAGCAGGTGAGACATGTGTGAGATGGTTTGGGGTATTCTGACATACCAATAGTGCTCACTTTATTGTGTTTCAAGACATCTCCATTTCATTTCATCGCTGTGTCATTTGGTGCAGGCAACAACGCAATTCCTTCATCTTAAATCAAGTCGCAAATCCAACAGCAGCAATACTCACTTAGCCGACAGCTTCCATAGGTGACGAGTTCTTGGCGATAGTTTTGAGAAAAATGGAGTGTTTTGGAGAAGAGATAAATTGTGGGTATCCTATGTTACACAAAGGAAATTAAGCTATAGAGAAATAAACAAACATTTGAGAGAGAGAACCACCTAAATTGTGATTGCTATTTTTAGATATGTCAAGAGAATCTTTGAAATATCTGGCACAAGCAGGAATTGAACCACACTCTTCACGGTGTCAAGATTTATGGTCTTGCTCTCTCATTCCAAGGTTCTTATCTCATCTTGTCCCTGCATAATCAACACTAAAGTCAGAAATACCCCCTCTAAAAGAACCACAAAACCAGCCAGGAGAAATAAGCTATAAGGAAAATGGCCTGATATTTTTTTTGGGGTGGCGTGAGAAAATGGGCCCATTTTTACCCCACTTTTCAGAATAAGGTTACCTAACAAGTTGTAGAGTTCTAAATATAGCTGAACTAATCAGTATAGTTTTTATGAATAAACTGACATAAAATATTATTGTTCAAGTAATGTTGATGTAAATAGTGCCATTATGGCCAGAAGGTGCGCTGTTGAAGATAGAGGTATTCTTTGGCGGGTTCGAGTATAATTGCAGGTGCTACATTGAGTCCCTCATTTATTGAGCAGTTTCCCAACATATTCAGACCTATAGCTTATTTGTACCCAACAATTTTGGGGAATAAAACGGAAATTGATGCATTGTTCAACCAACTACAGTACATTGATAATGCAGCAAGAGATGAGATTAAAACCTTAGTTCAATCCTAAATTGGAGATCTAAAATGGATAAAAATGTAGCACTGCTGAGATGTAAAGACCACCAGCTGAAAGTGATCAATTGCGACCCCTTCAATTCCAACAATTCCCCTCTCTATTTTCATTAAGACTAGGTGTAATATAAGGTCGCCCTTCTTTATAGCTTATTTAGACTTATAAATACGACATCTTAATCCCCAGTTTACTCTTCTTTCTCCTAACACTTTCATCTGACTTTGCAATGATCGCCAACATTACACCAAACACGTGCTTCGTCTTAAGCACCGAACGACATGAATCTCATTTGCGGCATTGAGGGAGGAATCTACTGTGAGTATCGCCTTTCGCTTTGAAAGGAGTCACATTGGGATTGTGACACAAACCCATATGGATTTCAAAACAAACAACACACCACTCAAGTGACACAGACAGCACCACATCTCTGCTATCCTGTCACACGAGTTCGATGGTCATACGCCCAACGTCATCACGAGGTGTTCATGCTGGCTACTACTGTACCATACTTCTCTCGCTCATACTAACACAGATCAAAACAACCAACATTTACTAACAACAAYATCCCTCACCMAGGAYCACGCAGACCTCTTCCACGTCTGTTTCCCATCTCTCACGGTCCTGCACGAACCACCTCTCGGGTTCTCTACTTCGTTATGCGACAGCCCCATGCTGTCTAGGTCTTCCAAGCACCTCCGTGCTTGGTCTCTGGTGCTTCAGACACCCTCCGTGTCTGTGGCGATTCTACTTGTTTTCTTGGACGCTAGCTGCTCTCMGGAACAGTCAAGGACTCGGTTCTCGTTTTAAGCCGACTTTTCTTTGAGAAAATTTGCCGGGTGCTTGCACCCGTCAGACCAAATTCTGCCGTCAGGCGCGCCCTCTCGGGGGCACAAACGTTAGGGTATCGTTCGCGGTATCTTGTAACGGTGACCGGCTATTTTCGATGTTTTACAGCCGAGGCTCAAAGCTCTCGACGGATTTATCCGTCGGTTCCGAGGGTTAGGTAAAATACAACAGTGCTTTACACTGTCCTCCTCGGAGGAGAAGTAAGGCAATGGTGGATTATCACCGTGATTTTTCAAAAGTAATCCAACCGGTGGTTTATACCGGACCTCTCAGGGGGTGAATAAGTCCAGGTGGATTAGACCGTGTCTTGACATTGCACAGCGTCTCGACTAAAGTACTCCAAACCCGAATTCTTGGCTGTCCTGATGAGACGGATACTTGGCTAGCGTCGAAACATCACCCTTGGCCCACCCAAGGGGGGTGTAGACAGCCACTAGTCATATTTACTTAATGAATGCATGTAACTCTGTACTGTACTTGTAGTGGAGCCGTTGAAGACTGCTTGAGAATGTAGTCTTAATGTTATTTGGTGGGAATCATCTTTTCTTGGCTTGGAATGTGTGTACTGTACCGGTACTGTACTACAAGCCGTGGGAGTTAATCCAGCTCACGAACGCTGAATGAGCTTTGCGAAGGTCACAGTGTTGGTCATAGAAGTGGTCGCTTCATTTGACTGACGGAATCGCAGAAAAAAATGGAAATGGTCCACCAAAATAAGAATCTGAGAGAGATTTTTGGGGCTCTCACAGATGGGAAAGAGCTCTAAAAGCTACCGAGAGGGTACATGGGGTACGAATTCTAGTTAATCGTATTTATATAGCTTACATAACCAGCATACATAATCCGATTTGTGAGTAACAGCGACATCTTTAGGCATTTCTGTTGCACTTGTGTCCGTAGGGCCTGCGTCGATAGCCATGTCGTCTCCTGGGGGTAGTTCAAACTCTGTACAAGTAGTGTTGGACTCATTGATATCGTGGGGTATCGATGCAATCTTGATTCTCTGGATCCGGCTTGATCACTCGTCCGGTATAAGTTCTGGTCACGTGATCCGTGCCTTTCTCCCCCATGTTCGAGCTGCATATCCTCCATGTCAGGCATTGACGCCTTGTCAAGAGTTTGTGATTGTGCCTCGACAGGGCCCGACCTCTCTAATCCCTTCTCCTTTTAATTCTCTGTAGTTTGTGCATTGTCTGGAGGTCGTCCCGTGGTTGGCTACTGGGAGTCTTCGGTCACGTCAGTCGAGTTGTCAGTACCAGCCGATGACGGTGGGTTTGCAAGGTCCGTGTCATCATCGGTTTTGACAGGATCAGACATAGCCACACCCTCCTTGACCTTCTTCTTCGGCCTTCTCTTTGTCTGTGGTCTGTTAAGCGGCGTGCCAACGGCGATAGGGGCTTGCACTTGAGGCTAGTCCGGGTTTCTGATCTCCTCTTCAGGAGTCTATTGGAGGTCTGTATCTTCGCCTATCGACACATGGTTAACGTCGTAAAATGCCGTGTTCTTGAAATGTTCAGGTGTCGTCCTGAAGGGCGCTGGTATACTCTTCCACAGATTAGATGGCTCCAGTGAAGGTACCACATGGTCTACCTTCTGGACGGTCCAATTATCAGTGGACAGAACGTAGCTCTGACACATGTTATCTGCTGGCCCAAGGTAGAGCATCTTTTCAGCAGTCATGTCATGCATGTTTCTCGAAGTCCGGTTTCCTGGTTTAATGGGAATGTGCACATACACATCTGAACCCCACTCCAAAAAGATGTTTGGGTTGTGTCCTGTAATGGCCTCGAAAGCCGTCTTCTGCTCACCTTCAATGGTGACAATCTTCGTGATATTGTACTGGTGACCAGAGTAGGAAGCTGCATAGTCCCAGTACTTGTACTTACTCAGTGTGGGCTTCTCTATCATATGTACTCGAAGCATCGTCTGAATCGTTCTGTTCATTCTTTCAGGAGCTCCATTGGATACTGTTGAGTAATCGCCTATAGGCAAATGAGCCACGTTGAGCTCCTCCAGCAATTCTGCGAAAGAGCCCCTGTACTCGTTGCCTTGAGGTGTCAAAATTGAAACCGGTGCTGTTCTTCCCTCCTTTGAATTGATACCAAGCCATTCCATGTATCTATTCAGAGCCTTGCGGGCTGAGTCCAGCTGCTTCGAGGGCAGCGGGGTGACGTAAGTAGCTTTTGTAAATGTATCAGTAAACGTGGCGAAACAGTTGCTGTCTCGAGTAGTTCGGGGAAACGATCCACAGAGATCTGAAACGACCCTCTCCAGCCCCGATATGATGAGGTTTGGTCTTTCGCCCGCGTTTTGATGACTTTCCCCGTTGTTTCATCTTTCTTGTCTTCCATGATGTGCACGTATTGTGTTTTCTTCCTTTGTTTTTTCTGCTTGACTGTCTTGCCATAGATACAGCCATGACAAACTTCTTCTTGGCCCGTCAAATTCTTGGGTACATACAGTAGGCCTTGAATCAGGTCCACATTCCCACTAGAGTAGAGGGATCGAATCGTATCAAATGGTGTGCGTCCAAGACATCTGTGAACATAGTTAATGTCCGACAGGGTATCCTGGGATGGAGATTTCCCAAGATGGTGCATCCCTCTGTGCTTGAATCCATGTGCATCGTCGTCTAGGTTCATCTCCGACAAGTCAACATAGTAATCTGGATCTGCGTATGATGGAATCATTAGAAATGTCAATGACCCGTTTCTCACATTTGTCTTGAACTCGCTCAAGTACATCTTAGTCCCAGCTTGGATCATCTGTGATTGATTGTTTGTTGTAATGTCAAGTCCATTGTAATCACGCAGTAACGTGAACAGCGGGGATATGATGTTATGCTACTTGGAAATCGTAGGCAAAATGTGAATGTCATGAATATACTGTCCGTTACCCAATGGTAAGTCGCTGGTCTCGTGAGCCACATGCGTGCCGCTACCAAAATGGAAGACAGCATGTGCTGGCTTATGGTTGACCAACAAATTTCTCAACGATATGACACCAGATACTCCCTCACATCCAGAGTCCATTAGTCAGGGAACAGTGTTCTCGATGGCAGGCGTGTGCTGGACGTGATCGATGTGGAATACCGTGTTTTTTGGTGGTTGCTAACTGAGATCATAACCTGAGTCATGTACCCGTTCGTCAGAACTCTCCGCTGACGTTAGAGACTCTGCACTAGAATCATGTGCACTCCCAGATTTGAGGTTTCTTTGTACCGTTTCCAAGGACCCCGTAACAAATTGTGCCTCTTGTCTCATTCGTCGACCGTTCCACTTGTTGTGTTACCGTTTTGATACTCGTAGTATCCCTTGAGATGGATTACGACATAATTACATAATCAGATTTAGAGTACGCTCAGGCTGGAACTTCCCGATTGGGAATACAGGGCTAGGGTGCTTAGTCATCCATGGTTTCTCCAACAGTAATTGTATACGACTCGCACCAGACCTGTGAAGCCGTATAACGAACGTATCCACGCTCGAAGAAAGAGAGACGAAACGAAGTTCACCTAACCCGCCAATAACTGACACGCCTTGCAGTGCCGCATTGGGACGAGCAGAAGCGGCTAAACAGAGAAACGAGAATCGCAAACCATCACTACAAGTATCGGAATGTTCACTTTCACGATTCCGTCGGAATCGATCAATTATGGGTACGCTGTGTTCCAATCCAAAGGGGACCTTGAGCAGCTAAACATGGAGGTGACAGGGTCTGAAGGCGAACACGTATTTTCGGTGAGAATCAATAAGGGTCTGCTCAAACAACACAAGTACCGCCGTAACAAGGAAACCGACGAGGAATGGGAAAAGGTAGTGCGATGGGTTTTAACTGGACATTCTGCGGAAGGGCTCGATACGGACAGTATAGTGGCACAGTGCTCTTACGACAGCACCGATAAGTCGCTGACCTTATCAATTCGAAGGAGAAAAAGCGATGGAATTGTTGCCAGACTTGGTGATATTGAAATGAAGGAGACCTCAGCAGGCGATCCAGATCTTATGACCTGGGTTCGCAGCATTGACGAAAGCAGATCTGCTATTCTGAAAACTCTACAAGAATCTCGCGTTCAGACTGACATGTATAAGAAGAGATGTGTGGAGTTGGATGAGCAAATGAAAGGTCTCATTTCTGAGAAGAAGAGATTCGAGAAGGAGCTAATAGGGAAATTCTCGGCGCTTCTCAATACTAAAAAAAGGAAAATGCGGCAGTTCGAAGGAGAGTTCAGCGATGGATTTGGGGACTACGTCAAGAAGGAGGAATCTAACATTCCAGATCCGGGCAGTGATCACACTGTTCCCCTAGAAGCAGATCAACCTGTCGCCAAGGTGAAGGTAGAGAATTTGTCACAGGGCTCTATCGTATTGGACCCCGCGGAAACTATCGACCTAGATTCCGACGCAACAGTCGAAAGCGATTGAAGTGGTACACTGTGGAACAGAGTATAAATGGACCAAGTGCTGCTACTACACATGCTATTGAAAAATGCCAGTACAGTACTATCATACCGGTACAGTACTGTACGGATATATCGCAGCATCGCACAGTTATAGCGCTGGCAACAACTCCGCACTTGAGTTCTAATTAGCACACCTCGGTGAGATATGATAGGTTCAGTGAGGCCCGACATTAACTAAAAAGCTCGATTATCATAGCACCACAAGTACCGCGTATGTACAGTCCTGTGCAAGTACCAGTACCGTTTTGGTATCGGAACCGGTACAGAATATCCAATTGCACTCCCATCAGTTCTTGTAATCGTTTGTAGGCTGAGTGAAACTATACGTAACTTCTCTTTTCGGCGTTCCCCTCTGAACAGGTATGATCCCCTGCTATTAATGCACCTCTGAGGTGTACGAGTAGCTACTGTACCGGTACAGTATGTACTGTAAATAGATATGAACGTGGGCAGTAGCTACAGTACTGTAGCTACGGGCAGAAGTACTGGGTACGGTACATACTGCACTGGTACGAGTAGCTGTACTCGTACTGTGCTTATGGTGCCAGGGCTTCATGCTGGTAGAAAAGGGAACCATACCTAGGGTGTGTTCTGTTTCACACTCAATACTGGTATGTACAATATCCGTACTGTACCGGTACAGTACGAGTATATGGCGGTACAAGTACCTACATTACCAATGGTAATGGTGTCCCATCTCAGTCTAACTGCACCGTGTCGACCCCGCGAGATTCAAATAGCGTCCTATTTAGGTGCACATGTACTTGTTTATTGAATCTAGATGATAAGACTCATGCTAAATTAGCCCTCCTTCAGCGTACTCGTACGGAGTACTGTACATCGAGTATTTACCAGTACAAGTATCGTATCAGCCTGTCTCGACAGAAAAGTTCGCTTGACATCTTGTCTGGCACCTGTACCTGAAAACTTCACGGGTTGCCTAAAATTTGCCTCGGCGTCCTTTGTTCTGAACATGAAACCAGTTGGTTACGAGTTCAAACTTCAGACACCTTACATATGCATATAGCATCCCTTGACGCGCGGCTTTCAGTAGAAAGATGGGGCGAAGCCGGAATGCGCGTCCTACGACCAAAACAACTTTGTGAACGAAAAACAACTTGATGGGGACAACTGTATGCAAACGCGCTCATCCGCTGATGGTGCACCCTCACTATCACGAAATCTAGACCTGAACTGCTAGCTTGGCACATCCACTAATTCTGCACATAACAGATAATGTATGGAACTGTGCTTGGAACTGCTTTTTATTGCGTAATGGCCCTAGAGACGCAAGTCCAAGCCAGCAGCCTCCCAGCTCAATTTAACTTTTGGGCTCGTGCTGCTGCGGTTGAACACGTTGGACTGCTGTGCCTAATTGGATCGGCAAGCGGATCTGTCACTTGAAATGGGTGTTCGAGGTATTTATGGGAAGGGGACGATGAGATGGCACCATGTGAAAGCAATACGTGGCTTAAATGGTGGTAATTTCTCTTGAAAAAATGATGTGAAACGCGTTTTAGGGCAACGATCATTATGTCTCATTCACCCTGCCGCGTTTATATTTAGAAACCTTACTTATCGTGGGAATAGGGGTGAGTGAGGTGCTACTTAGTGCAACTAAATTCTGTACACAATTTGCACTTGTCACCATACGGTCAAAAGGGCACTCTTTTCTACCTTCACTGCATCGACGTTCTCTCTTCTCTTCTTGCAACGTGCCTGACGACGTGTCTTTCCACGAGGACGTGCTCTATTTTTCCAGTTTCTTCCGGGCTTCTTAAACCCGGTATTCTTTCAACCGCAGACGCCATAAACTTGGGCAGGTCTTTTTCACGCTTCTGACACAAATTCTCTTCTTTTTCAAGGCCTATTCAAAGCGCTGCCATTAACTACACCTTCGTTCTCGCCACTTCTTTTCCGTCCACTTCTCCAAACATGGACATGCAATTTACTCCGCTGTTGCCTTCGCAGCTCCTCGTTGGTTCCCCCTTTAACCCAGGAACGCCCACAGGAGGCCAGTTTTCTCCAGGCCCTCAGTTCGGACCCTTCCCTACAGCAGCGGCAGCGGCAGCTGCCGCCGCTGCTGCTGCCGCCTCGCCCAGGATCGGATCCAACTACATGTACCCTACGTTCGACTACCCTCACGACAGCTATGGTCACATGGGGTACATTTTGCCCCACCAACATCACCAATCCCACCAGCAAAATGGTGTCACCAACGGGACTGGTGCCATCCCTGACGACCAAAGCCAGCCCTCGCGAACGGTTTATCTTGGAAACGTCCCAACGGAGTGTACCCCTGAGGAACTCCTGAACCACGTGCGCTCCGGTATGGTGGAAAATGTTCGCATGCTACCAGAGAAGACATGCGCATTCGTTTCTTTCTACGACCAGAACTCAGCTGCCCACTTCCATTCCGATGCTATTCTGAAAAAACTTACTATTCATGGTCAGGATATCAAGATCGGATGGGGCAAACCCACCACTGTGCACCCTTCCATCGCCATTGCCGTCTCACAAGAGGGTGCATCCCGAAATGTGTACCTCGGAAATCTGCCTGATGATATGGACCACGCCGCACTGCGTGATGAGCTCGCTAAATTTGGTCCCATCGACACCGTGAAGCTCATTAGCGATCGAAAATACGGCTTCGTACACTTTCTTTCCATCTCCACCGCCGTGAAAGTTGTTCAGCAGTTGAAGGCAGACCCCGTTTGGTCTCAACGAAAGGTGCATTATGGCAAAGATCGATGCGCTTACGTCAGCAAAACCCAACAGCAGAATGCTGCTCAGTATCTCGGCCTCGCTCCTGGCTATGAGCAGATGGCTGCAGCTACGGACAGGGACGCCCTTACAAACGTGCTGTCACAACAGTCAGCTGCCGCCAATGCCGTCGCTGCCGCTGCTGGCGGCGCTGGCAATGCTGGAAACCGAACTGTTTATCTGGGAAATGTCCATCCAGAGACCTCTACTGAAGAGATTTGCAATGTGGTGCGGGGAGGCCTCTTGCATCACATCCGCTACATACCCGAACGCCATATCTGCTTTGTGACATTTGTGGATCCTACTGCTGCCGCTCAGTTCTTTGCACTGTCCAACCTCCAGGGATTGACGATTCATAACAAGCGACTGAAAATCGGATGGGGTAAACACTCTGGTCCTCTACCAACCCCTATTGCACTTGCAGTCACTGCCGGCGCCTCCCGTAACGTCTACATTGGAGATATCGATGACAACTGGCCCGAGTCTAAATTGCGGGCCGATTTCTCCGAGTTTGGTGATATTGAGCAGATCAATTTTCTCAAGGAAAAGTCGTGCGCCTTTGTGAACTTCACCAACCTGGCCAATGCTATTAAGGCTATCGAGGGCATCAAACAGAAGAGCGAGTATCAGCAGTTCAAGATCAACTTCGGTAAGGATAGATGCGGCAACCCTCCCCGGATGTATCCTCAGCAGCAGCAAAGCCAGGGGCATCAACAGCAAGGCCCCAAACACAGGCAAAGCATGTCTAGATCTCGATCCGATCGAGGATCTTCAGAAGAGTACGAGCCTCAAACCCAAGCACAGCAGGGCTCCCAGCTTGCGCAGCCTCAGAACCCGCAGCATCATACCCAGCAACAGCAGCCGCAGCAGCAACTGGGACAGCAGTCACAGCAGCATAGCCAGCATAGCCAGCAGCAGCATGGCCAGCATCATCAGCGACACCAGTCGCAGCCTCAGCACTACCAGTATGATTACCAGCATGTGCTTGACAACACTGGTCTTTACCCTGTGCAAAACCCGTTCGGTATGAGCTTTCAGGTGCCTGCACCCCACACTCCTGGAAACCAAGCCTTGGCCCAGTATCTTGCGAAGGCCCAGATGGACCATTACGCAGCCTACAGTGGCACTCTCGTCGGCCTGAACGGGTCTGGCGACTCAGGAGAAGATGACACTGTTTCGGATGATGGCAACGGTAGCAGACAGTACAGCCACCAACCTCCTCCTTTCCATTACACTCCCGGAGCTGGTCGGCACCATACACGCAAGTTCGCGTCCATTTACGAGGAGAACTCTGTCAATCCCAGCACAACTTCTGTCCTGAGTGAGGAGCCTGCTGGCGACGACCACAGCGTGACTGCAGATACAACCCCTCTTACTTCGAGAGACAACCTCAAGGATCTCACACAGAGCCTGGCGGAGATCGACATTGACAACAACAAGGACAAGAAGAATAAAGACGCCAAGCCTGTTCTGGGTCTCGCCATCACCAGTGGATAGGTCGTTCACATAACATAGCATAAGATATTGGAGATTGTTTAGCACAGTAAACGACAGTTGTTGTAGAGTATGAAAGGCCGAAGTGCGATCAGATGAATTAGTTGTGTATATGTACAGGTTCTTAATGCTTGCCATTATTACCGTATGTACTGTAGAGTACATAGCAGTATATACTGGTATATACTGTGTACTTATACTTCTACTCGTGCCCATACTGTATTACTGATGTACATTACAAGTACCAGTTGTACTCTTTTACAGGTAGAGATATTTTATCGAGATTCAGAAACTATGTATGTACATCTGCCTAAACACCGGCCTTAAATTGTCGTAGATAATTGTAGTCATCAATGTGCTCCTTCACAGAGTCAGAAATGATCTTGCAGCCCTCAGGGCCGAACTTTTCGGTCCAGCTCTTCTCCCATGTAGGGAAATCGGTTTCGTACTCACCTGCCTGAATCAGCTTAGGGTTGGGTCGGAAACCGGAAGAGCCGAGAGCATCGTCATGGAAGCCCTTCCACTTCTCAAACAATTTGACATCCTTCTCACGATTCTCTCCCCAAACAAGCATCTGGGGGTCCCACTTAAGGTCGAGAGCCTGACAAACCTTTTGCAGAGTCACCTCAGGGTTTCCGATAAGATCGGTAGAGTCGATCACAATGGGAGCAGGCAGACCTCTTTCTTCTCGGAGCTTCTTCACATAGTCGTACATAAGCCGCAGTTCCCTGTAGCCTGCCTCGGAGGATCTATAATGCGTCCAGCCTGTCTCCTCTACTCGAGGGGGGATACAACATCGATAGTACGAGGGCACTGACAAATGAGGGGGTCTAATCAGGAAGACGTAGTCAAGGTTAGACAGAACGTTGGCAGGGAGGTTGGTGGGGTTAGTCTTGGCCAGCTCTTCAGGAACTTCCTCGAGGCCCTTCACCATCTCCTTGCATTTGTCACTGGACAAGATGCTTTTAGCCACGCCAGGGGGACTAGTCAAGCCCTTAACAGCACCATCGAGAGGAGGAATGAAGTATTGGGCCATGTCCTTCATCATGATCCGCTTACCACTAGACTCCTCGTCGTTGAGGGTCTCCAGAACATCAGCAAAGGTGGTGTTCTCAAACTGGTTTCCCTGAAGCTCTTCAGCGGAGAATCGATCACTCATCCGCTCGGGTCCAAAATAGTATGGGTCTCCAAATGGCTCATGAATGCAATGGAGCTCATCTCGGGAAAGGAAACACCTTTCAAATGCGGTGCTAGTAGCCCGGGGGTGGGTCATGACAAAGATCATGTTCTTTGCCATCATTGTCTTGTTGTTGTTTGAAAATGAATTTGAACCGTGCTGAGATCTTGTGACTTTTCGGCGGTGCACAACCTAATGAGGAGCAAAGGTATGAGGTCATTTATATAACAAGCATGTCTCTTTCTCTCTCTCCACACTTTCGTCGGCCAGGACACTTGCTATGCCTCTAAGCAGTGGGCAGTCAACCTTGTAATTACAGTTTATTACAAGGTTCCAATTAATTCCTGGCACAAAGAGGAGAGAGAAAAGCCCAGACTGACGTGTCAAGCATCACACACATTTCAGATATAATGAGAACCACGAGAGCCTCTACTCTCGTGCAAAACAATTCCCCGGGGAAAGTTCTTACAGCCATCGATCAATGTTTTGTCCTCACAACCTTGTCTGGAACCTCGAAATACATAGAGTTGGTGGCATAGGTACCTGCCATAATAACGATGACGTGGATGAAGACGTTACTAATCAATTTAGCTAAACGCTTTTCATCCAAAAAACGCATCCCTGAAAATGGGCGTAGAGTGGCTAGATAAGATACAGCCCACAAGTAACACATGTCAGTCATCTTTAATTGCATATACGATACAAGGCTGTTCATCTTGAGATGCGCAATCTTCAGAGCTCCAACACAATACGAGATAACACAAGGAATATACCAGCATTGAACTTGGGCACCATTAAGTGTACTTCAAGGTCTAGACTACCGGTATGCACATTGGAAATCCAAGAAATGCACGCTCTTATCAGCTAATGACATCGTGTCTATTATCATTCAGCTAATTCGCCCAATTTTAGCATGCAAGACTCCGCGAGTCAACTGAGTCATGTTGTGCATCCCCACATCGCCAGGATTCACTCGGAAGTTCACTTGGTCATTGAAATTCGCTAATTATATAACATTGAAGGGTTGAATCATAAAGCAAATAAAAGAGCTAATGTCACAACTCGAAGCTCTGGATGGATTTTGACTAAGCTAAATATTATGACATATTAGCAGTCCGTGATGTACGGATACAGTAATTACTGAAATATGCACCATGACGCAGACGATCCAATCCGCTCAGGGACCCGAAGTTGGTACGAATACAAGTAACCACTTCCACTTACAAAGAAACGATAAGGGTTCTGGTAGTGGTTGTACGCAGTGATGGTATTATGGCAACTGGTTTCGTACAAACGCAAATTGGCACCGCACGAATGCTCGTGGGAAGCGACTGCACACTCACGCCAGTCTCAAACCCGACTTGGGCCAGGTATATAACAGGTATTGACAACGTTAGGAGAGAGTCAACTGCTTATAGCTCTGGTGCATCACTGCCGAAGACCTTGACTGAGTGTGGTGTTACTGTACAAACCTCTGTTTCGCACCGTTCTTGAAATTTAGAAAATGTCTGTGAATTAATATGTGAATACCATAATAGTGCAGTTTTTGCACACACGCTGTGTGGTTGTGGCTTGCGGCTCAACACCAGTGCTATAATCTCGAGGACAGTACGGATACTTGTGAGCTCTTTAATATGATACACTTTGCGTGTACTGGTACTTGGCATACGCTGTGTTATAGCTACAATACATGCTACTTGTGCACATCTATTGGTATCGGCACAATATCGGCATCTTCACATGCACTTCCACAGTGCAGTGCTTAAAAGCATCAAACCCCTCGAGTGCTACTACAAGTACTCGTACTGTACCGGTGCTGTTGTATTGGATGAAGTGCCATTGCAGAAATGCTGAAGCATTGTCGAATCGCCCATATACAAGGAGATGGGGCCGTGTTTCTTTCATAACAGTCTTGGAGAACCCATACCCGCTAATATTATAGAGGAGCTATAATCAGTCATTATCTTAATAAGCAGGAGACTCGGACTCGTCCCGAAACCTTAATTATATGAGATGAACAATCGCCCTGTTTCATGTGTGTTGAATACAAGTTCGAGTCATTATATGAGTACGGTATCCAACAAAAAAAGAAAAAAGAAGATGCAGCTTATCTATACTTTCAACAGACACTGACGCTCACTGTACAAGTACCAGGTATTCGTAATATAAGTACCAGCTCTACCACAAGTACTTGTAATGGTCCTACATCAATACGGTGACTCCCAGCCAGCTGCCGAGAAGGTCCCAACAGGGGTTTCCGATTTGTACCGAGGCTAGATCTGGTTACGGGAATAAGCTAGTCTCAACTTTTCTAGGGGTGTCGGGTGACAGCTATGGGTCTTCCGGTGCGGGTGACAATTCAAAAAAAAGCATGACAGAATCAATAAGCAGTCTCAAGTTACATTTTAGTGACCGAAGAAATTCAGCTGAGACATGCAGGTCCAGTGGAGGAGGGCATCTATCATGCGTATAGAGTTGCGTCACCAATGCAGAAGATGACAATGTGTGATTACAGCTTGGGGTATCACAGAGGTCATGGGGACCGTCATATCAGAGGGGTGGCATATATAAATAGCACCAAAAGCTATACAAACAAATCCTAGAAGACTTCCAATAATTAACACAATTATTAGCATGAATTTGTGACCTGGTTTTTATAAACATGGCAGAACAGAGTTTGCAATGTGTACAAACCAGAATGAATGTATGTTGAACTCATACCTGTATGTACCTAGATTTGTGTCAAGTACAAGTACAGCTCTGTTCGATTACTTCCCGTTTCATTAAAAGCCACACTTTGCAGTAACAAATCTGACCAAACTCGGCTCTATGTCTTTACCTCCGTGTTTGTCACGGTTTGTCATATTATCAAACAATTCAGAAAACTGATAAGTAATCCAGGCTGATAGGGTTCACCCAAACGTCTTAGCTTTTTCGCACTTGCCACATGCCGCACCGCCCGCTCCCAAACCGGGAACCGCAATGAGGCGCTTTCGCAAGCTTCCACGACCAACAAATGGAATCACACTGAGTAAGCACAAGGTCATCTAAACTATCATACGCCCTATACGCGTGTCATCTGACATTATACGCTCAAATAACGAATAAATACTCCTAGCTGCCCCACTCGGCTTGTCCATCTAAAACAAGTACTCGTACAAGAATGGTAGCCGTGAAGAACCAACCTAAAATATAGCCCAGAAGCTACTTCGAGGTGACAAACACTTGGTTTTAACTGGGGAATTTGGGCCAGGAATAGACTGCCGGGAAAATCAACTTTTGAAGTTAAGACACTCAGAAAAGGTGTAATACTAGGGAGATAAGCCACTTGCTAGTGACTGATAGGCCAGTCATGTAACAAGGGGAAGCTCATTTAGGGGTATGTGCAGGCAGGACACGGAGGTGGGCATTTTCGCGCCGTGTTCCAGAGCAACACACGTGCATACAGAGAAAATTGCTGAACCTAAATACCATTTTTTAGGTCTGAGAGGTGTATTATGCGATGAGCAGAGAAGACCTACAAAACAACAGTTTGAGGTAGAGATTTCCATATCACGCTTCCGCAACATCTACGCGTCGGTATCAGACCCCAACCAACACAACAGAGAGCCACCCATATACCCAGGTGCGCCTGAAAGCTCTTATCTCTACACTGCGCTTAAAGGCTCACTTGCCTCATTCACAACTCTCAGCTGACGCGACCCTATCTTCTGTTCGACTTCGGAAGCAGAGTCCTCCCTATCACTACACTCGGAGAGAAACAGCGAGTATCTTTTTTTGATATTCCCCAGCAGGCACCGCTAGTTTCTACTTGAGTCTCACCACACCTCGCAGCTTGGTTTTGTGCCTCACAATAATAAGGTGGCAAGGAAAACTCCTGAACGACTGACACCAGCTGTGAATCTTTGCAGAGCTCACTACAAGCCCTTTTCAACAGTCACTACACTGTAAGAACGCTCAGAGGTTCTCTCATCAAATCATCAAAGTGTTACGACACGTGTTTGTGGCCACTTTCCAGGTTCCTAAAGAGCCCCCCTAAGGTCAAGCTAAAGACCAACAACTCACTCTCCTCCCTCCTACAGAACCACCCACTCAACCAGGATGAGTGTGTTCATCGACTTCACAGGCACTGCTCCTGCAGCCCAGCTTCCTCCCACTTCGGCCTCTGACGAATCCTACATCACTGACTTTAATGCCATCAAGATCACTTCCACTGAGTCAGGAGAAACGGTAGCCTGTATCGAGTCGACTAACGAGTCGACCAACGCCTCCAGTGCTTCCATTCCTATCCTTACTCCCAACAAATCCAACAGTCACAACCGAAATGGCTCTTTCGGCGCGTCTCATCTTTCTCACAGACTAGGAAAGTCCTACGAGGTTGGAATCTTCTCCAACTACGTGTCTTCTAACAGCCCAAGCAGCATCCCCGGAGAATGCTGCGATGACCCTAGTGTGGAACCCTGCGGCT
Organism: Yarrowia sp. JCM 30696; assembly: GCA_001600535.1. Taxonomy (NCBI): domain Eukaryota; kingdom Fungi; phylum Ascomycota; class Dipodascomycetes; order Dipodascales; genus Yarrowia; species Yarrowia sp. JCM 30696. The sequence goes on along the minus strand of BCKG01000003.1, from coordinate 1,246,373 downwards.
CTGAGCTGCTAGCCCAGTCGTCACGAGGAAAGCTGACTACTTCGGACTTTGAGCCCATCAAGGTGCTGGGATGCGGAGCCTTTGGAAAGGTTCTGCTAGTTCGTGAGAAGTCCACCGGCCACCTTTATGCCCAGAAGCAGCTCAAGAAAGCTTCTATGATCGTGGAGAAGAAAGCCTTGCAGACTAAAACCGAGCGAGCTATTCTGGAGAGTGTAAGACATCCCTACATTGTCAAGCTGTTTTATGCTCTGCAGGACCAAGAGAAGCTCTACCTCATTCTCGAATATGCCCAGGGTGGCGAGCTGTTCCACCACCTGGCCACTGAGCATATGCTCCCCGAACAGACTGCCTCCTTTTATGTTGCGGAGATGATTCTGGCGCTCACCCATCTGCACCTGAACGTCGGTGTTGTGTACCGTGACCTGAAGCCTGAGAACTGTATGCTTGACCAGGACGGACATCTCGTGCTCACAGATTTTGGTCTTTCCAAGGTAGCCACCAATGACACCTGCACGACTTTTTCGGGAACTCCTGAGTACATGGCACCCGAGGTGCTTCAAGGCAAGGAGTACGACTACTCTGTTGACTGGTGGAGTCTGGGAGCAGTCACATTTGACCTTCTCACCGGCAACCCTCCCTTCACCGGCAATGATTATCAGAAGATTCTGGCGAAGATTGATAAATGCAAGGCCATGAGATATCCATTCTACCTGTCCCAGGATGCCAAGGACTTCTTGAATGGATGCCTGAAGAAGTGCCCTAATCGACGACTGGGTTCTAATGATTTGGAGAAGGTCAAGAAGATGAGATTCTTCCGAAAGCTGGATTGGGACCTTCTTGAGGCACGAGATCCATCCCTCGAGCCACCTATCAAGCCCGTCATCACCGACCCCATCTTGGCGGAGAACTTTTCCACCACTTTCACGGACATGGTTCTGTCCCCTCCTGGAGACAAGACTTTGGACACTGGTGACTTCCCCTCCTTCAATGGGTTTAGCTTCACAGCATCTGAGTCCTACATCAACTCAGGCTTCGCCGGCTTCATGAAAGCAAAGCAAAGCGCGTTTGATTGACTATTTCAGCTCATACATGATATAATATATAGAGATAGAGATAAATTCAATATCAACAAATTAATGCAAATAAAGACAGGTAAGATTGGCTTCTATATCAGGCACAGGTACAAGTACTTGTATATGTAAAAGCATACAATACACGACGAAGGGCATGATCATCGCCTTCACAAAAAACGAGTGGAGCAATGACTCAGAAAAAAATCGGACGACCTCGGAGAGGGTCGAACTCTCGATCTTACGATGGCGGCCATTTAGGTGACTAACAGTCGTACGCCTTAACCAACTTGGCCACGAAGTCCGGGAATAGGAATGAAATCGTTATATCGAGCTGATATGCGACATCTGATGACTAAACCGGCGTTCAATTTTGCTTATTTCTGCTCCATTGATGGACTCATGTGAATATAATTGTTAGAAAAGGGTGACAAATGACAGAAAGTTATTAAAATGGCTTTGGGCATGCGCAAAATCCACCAGATATCATGTTTTGTGTGTGTCGTGCTCCATGCGCTCAATGTACATACGAGTACCAGTAATTAGCAATAACTGTACTTCTTACAGTATGTGTACCTACTCACAGTTCATGTCCTTCTAACTGGAAGCGAGACAATAGTAGTGCTATAAGAAGATACAAGGTAAAATATCTGAGGTACCATCTTTTAATACATTTCAGTTTCTACGGAATATGTAGTAGCGTCCAGCTTTACCCTCAATCTCGTGTTCAATATTTCTATCATTATTTTAGTACAGAACAATAATTAATCTGTTGAAGAGACAGATTCACTCGAGCAGGATCTTTCTCATGAAGCAATTATAGCCACTAGAGCTGGAGGGGACCATCAAGCCACTTTGTGAAGTTGGCATTGCCCTGTTTCTTCCACCAGATTACATTGAGAGTGTTGTCGACCCGAGCAACAAAGTTGTTCACGAAATCTGATCCCAGGATGGCGTCTTCTTCCATGCCTTCAACAACATAGAACCGCGTCAGCAAGTTGTAGTTATCAATCTTGAAGAACAACAGGATGGATCCCACACCTCGTACTCCGGGATCATCAAATTCGATCTCTGCAAAGTCGACCATTCCCAACATGTTGGTGCTTTCCAAGATTCGTACTGAGATGGCTGATACTGGAGATGAAGGGGAAAACAGAGCTGAGTATGTAAGACGACCACGGATTCTGAAGGGAATAAATGGCCGGGTATCAGAAGGAAGCTCAGATGCAGCTTCGAATGCCTTTTCTTCGATCGAATCTTTAATATCTTTGTTCGGCTTCGGATTGATACTAGGAGCAGTGACAAGGTCGAAAAGATAGTCGCAGTCATCATCACCATCCGAATCGACCGAAGGGATTTCGGGCAATGGGTGTGCATGAGGTGAATCATCCAGAGCCCCAGTGTTGGGCTTCATGATAGTTTCCCTGGTGACGGTTTCAGTTGCCACACCATCCTGATACATACGCTCCGTCATGATGGTTTCCATAGCAACTCCATCGAAGCCTTGAACGCCCTCTAGCTTGCGATTTGCAAGTGCTTCACCACTCTCAGTCTTGTCTCTATGCAGCTCTGTAACTTCGTCGAATGCACCCTCTCCGTGCTCATTAACAAGCTTAACCCACACATTCTTGTATCGCAGTCTCGCTCCTTTGATGTCAAGTTTCAGGTTTAAGGAAGTCAGGAAGTCAGAGCCCAGGACAACCTTAGGGGTGATGTTGTTGACCACATAGAAGCAATGGGAAAGAGCAAACTGACCCATATTGAAATTAAGAATCAGGGTTCCAATGGCCTGGATTTCAGTGGTGGTGGAAGAGCCTCCTGGACGGCTGATGATAGTCCCCTCTCCATCGACCTCAAGATGTTGAAAGAGTCTGTGATCAATGAGGGTCTTTCTGTCGACCAAGGAAACATTGGAGTGGGGCGAAATAAGGGCTCTGACCTTGATGCCTTTCTTGGGCTTGAGTGCTACCTCAACGAAAGGCGACTGTGCAAGATCGTCGGTGCCATCGAGCTTGTAACAGGTGTAGGGTTGTGTGTAGTCCATTTTATGAAGTTGCGAGTTTTGGTTATGTTGACAAAAAGACAATGCGAGGAGAAACAGCAGGTGTATAAGTACTGGAAACAGTACCTGATACAGCACAGCACCCCGAATGCATGGTATGTGAGCATGCGCTGACATACATCTGAGTGGTACGATAATATACTGATTTAGGTTAGTTTGTGAGCAAATGCCGAGAAGGCTACGGACGATCCTTGACGAGGCCTAAAGAGAAGGAGATAGATAAACCACAATAGTACACTAAAGATATATTCTTATTTGGGTATCTCACCTTGGTATAAGGCTTCATAGGTTCCTATGATGAATAGCCCCAAAGAAGATGCCAAATTAAAGTTTACCAAAAAGTTCTTTGTTCGCGAAGTACAATGGGTGCTATAAAGCTTGATCCACTTTGCCCCTCATCTCCTATTCTGTAAGGTTACAGGTGATGTGTATGCGATTTAGATATGGCTGTCAAGTCTGACAGTTATGGGAAGACGTTGGTTGACTCAGCTACGAAGCAAAAGGTTCATGTGAACCTGCTCGGAACAAACACGAGATCAACAGTATGTATGTATGAGCAATTGAGGTGTTCTCGCACTTGTAGTTGGAAAAGTGTGGTTATGTATACAAATATAGACAGACAACTGATGACAACTCACTGTGAAGGTGCGATAGAATGAATGCGAGAGGGCCACGGCTTTTCCTGTGGCACATATGAAAGCACCTCTTGGTACAATGCCGACCAACCCTCACGAAGCAGTTTCAGTCATTGAAAAGTCAAAGCAATAAACATAGTATAAATGGGAACCAGAGCAAATATTTGGTGACCCTATTATGAAAGCGTGTGGTTCATCAACACCAATCAAGATGTGCGGGACTAAGTTTGGGCTGTCACATAAATAAAGTTCAGATAACAAATGGTCTTGCAGATGATTTGCAGTACAAGCACGAGTGCAACATTTGTACTAGAGAAATATTGTTTACACTGCAACGCGATTATAAATGTACCAAGCTGGTTAACCTCAAAAAACATCTAAAAGTAGTATATATAACCCTAGGTAACGCGCTTGTGGTTCTTGCACCATTTGAATATTTTGAGTTCAGACACAACCTTATACTTGTACTTGTAATAAGCCGTAGTCGTAGAGCCATTCAGATGCAACGATTGTGCAGACTGTTCATGATTATCAGATTTGTATGGTGAGGAGAAATCTTTGGCGAACTGAACAGTCTACTTGTACAGGTACAGTACACCCATGGTTCGGAAGGTCCTATGGAAGGAACATCTTCGAATTTCACAACACTCATGATGAGTGAGCATTGCTTTACTAGCGCACTACGGTTTGATTATCAATCAGGCCTTTTATACACAAATATTTATTACACTATTACACTTGATACACTACTTCGTAACGTTGGTGTCGACTCGCTCGACAACCTCGACATTCTCGTGGACACCCTTCTCTTCGTCATCTGACATCTCCTTGGTGTTGTACTCAACCTGCTCATGAGCAACCATCTCAGCCATTCTGTTTTCGGGGCCCAGGAAGGTGACAATAAACACAAAGGTAAAGACACACGCAATAAAGATGCACATAACAAGAGAGTAGTTGTAGACTCCAGGTCTGTCCACTCCGTTCTTGTCTTTGATTGGGAATTGAGTTCCAATCTTAGCTTCAATGGTTGAGGAAGCCGAAGATGCAAGGTTACCCAGCTGGTAGGCCAATCCGACCAGAGAGGATCGGAGTGCTGGGGGACAAAGCTCAGTAAGATGAATGGGAATGACACCCCAAGCACCTTGCACGAAAAACTGCAGGAAGAAAACACCAGCGTTAATTCCAGAGTTTGTAACAAAGGCCCAAGGGTAGATCATAGCTCCACCAAGAATGCACGAGATCATGATTGAGAGACGTCTGCCCAAAACCGAGGAGAAATGGCCAATAATCACACCTCCAGCAATAGCTCCCAGATTAGCGACACAGTTAGTAACCGTTGATCGGTCAGGGGAAAAGCCAAGCTGCACCTTCAGCATTGTAGGGTAAAGGTCCTGAGAGCCGTGAGACATGAAGTTGAAGCCAGCCATGAGGATGACAAGATAAATAAACATAAGCCAGTAGGTCTTGAACGTAGTCTTGATACCCAGCCAAAAGTGTTTTTCCACACCCAGGGCCTCTGCATTCTGCTTCGACTGAATGTAGGTGTCGGTTTCAGGAAGGAAAAATCGGAAGATGATGATGAGCACTGGGGGACCGGATCCAAACCAGAAAAGAGCTCTCCATCCGTGAGGGGATGTATCGGCAATAGCTCGAGTGAAAACCACACAAAGCAAATATCCCAACGCATAACCCTCCTGCAACAGTCCGGAAATCACACCTCGTGCCTCAGGAGGACAGTCTTCCAAAGCAGTAGCGGCAGCGTTACCGTAGATACCGCCCATCGCAATTCCGAACAATGCTCGGACACCCAAGAACTGTTTGTAAGTCTGGACAAAGCCGGTTCCGAGCTCAAGAACAATGAAGAGAATGCAGTTGACGATAAAAGGCCACTTACGTCCGTATCTGTCTGAGGCGATTCCAAAGATGATAGCACCGACAGATCGAAGCATAAGAACCAGGGTGATACCCCAAGTGATGTCTGTAACACTGACATGAAGATCCTTAGCAATTTCAGAGGCCACTAGCGAAACACTGAAGAAATCAAACGCGTCCCAGGTCCAGCCAGCTAGACCACAGAGAACAAATAGCCATTGTTTCCTGTTGAGAGAGCGAAGTGCAGGGATGGGGTTGATGTGTTTCTTTTCCTCTTCAGTAAGAGTAGGGGGCTTCAGAGAGGTGACTCGCGTAGCTAGGTAGCGCTTCACGTTCTTCCAGGAGAGATCTGGTGCTGGGAGATGATCCAAATCCATGATATTGTAGTTGTAGGTACTGAGGATCCCTGAAACCGGGCGTTTCCGTGCAATTTATATAAAACTCCAGGGGCTGAGATTCGAACGTTCTCTAACAGACAAAGACATGAACCTAGCCTCCAGCTATGGTGTGACACTAACCCCAGCCGCCTCCCTCATGTACGGGTACCAGTACCCTAGTTACCCCGGCTTTTTCTGTAGCTCAGACAAGTGGATCCTACTTTTTAAGACAGGCTGGATGTGTCGGAATATCCTTCTTTGAACAGACATCCACTACTTGTATGATGTCCATCATGGTGTCCATCATGACCCTCATCACTAAGTGCATCTGATGATCTCTTGGTATATCGTATTCGTCTTGGGCTCTTGTTTGGAGGGATCCCGAAACTTGGCATCCCCAACTTGGCACGGCCAAACGAAGAGTTTTTGACGCATGTGCATGCATGCTCCCCGGAATTTCCGGCACCCGACTCTTGGCTTCTCTTCGCCCACAGAGTTTAGCCGTGTCGAACTTCAGGCACCAACAATAGCGGTAGCTGAGATGATTAGAGATGCTCCCGAGAATGTACGCTATACACAAAATTCAGCAAGAATCACCAAGAGGGCGTTCTCTTCTCAGTAAAGTGGACCCAAGTTGCCATACTTGGCAGGAAACTTGGCTTTTAGCGCTTGCACGTCACTAGTGAAAATAAAGTTCCACTAAATCGGTTTATGCCAGTCTCTAATTCGCTCGTTGCTCCTGTCATAGGCTCGTTGAGTGGACTAGCACTTCCCCACTTTAGCTGTACAAAGGAGAAAAGGTTCTGATGGTCACCAGCGCGTTTACTGGTCCCGCACACCTCTTGAACTGATTCGTATAGTAGGTTAGAGTAAGAAATAGACGTGTGGGGCTGGCAAGAGGAACAAACCCTAGTCGGGAAAACTTCCGACCTAATGAGGGGACAGGGCACGGCTACGAATATTATTCCAACCAATGTGGCCACCATTATGGGGCCGCATGGGTATCCGACAAGTTCCTTTTGCCGCCCGGAAAATCTCGGAAGACCTGGATGAGACAGCATTCGGCCGAGGGAGACAAGGAGTAAAACATTGACCGGAAAAATGTGCGCAACAATTGTATGACGTAAAGATACATGGTCTCTTCTTGGGTCGTGTCCCCCGAGGTACGGATACAGTACTTCTGGGAAATATCCGCAGTTACCTAAGAATCTATTACTGGCGTGTTTCCTCCTCACTACGATGTGACGTGATGTTACATTTGGGCTCCTGGAAAGAGAAAGGTGCTAAAGTGCCTCTTCGGAATAATTTTTCCGATTCCGACCGATACCGGTGCAGTGGAAATGGCGGCGTTTAGATCTCGGAAAAAATAATGAGGGGAACACTACAACATGGGGTATCGGTACATCTATTTTAAATGAGGGGTAACCATGGTGGCCTCGTTCCATGACTGCGGCTGTGTCTATTCCTATGACTTTATCTACCCCAACAATGTTCCAGTGGATCTCAGTTGTCAGACGTCAGAAAAAAGGAGGACTGAGACAAAGGCTGAACATACCCCACAAATACCTTCACTCCACGTGAAAGGGTCTATCCACTGCACGACTTCCGCTACGACGTGTATAATCCCAGATAGATGGCCCACAGGTTCACTATAGCTCCTACAAGTAGGCCATTCTAAGAAAGCTTTTCCGAAGTTCATTGTGTTAAATGGCCTAAACTATTACATACCACCACAAGGCACTTCATGTGCAGTACCGAGAAAACCTTAATATCGCAACTCATTGACAAAGCAAGGAGAGAGACTGGATCACTTGACGCAGACGTTGTACTAGTGGCTAAATACAAGTATCAGAGAACTGACATTACGCCTGTCGGGATCACTAAGAAATTAGAAACCTCTAAACTGTGACACGTTTTCTCATTGCTGGACATGATATATAGAGACGATCACGTTACGCGTCTCATTGAGATTTTGGTGATTTAACTTTTTCTCCACGTTTTCTTATCTTGAGATTCATTCTTGTTGAGCGCTATTTCTTTCTTTATGCCTGACCTCCCACAACTTGTTATTACAGCACATTGGAAATAGCAACAATATACAATATACGCGGTAGTTACTACCATCAGCTTCAGTTTGCTTTCTGATCTTACGAAATGTTGTAACCTTTGGAGATCAGCCCAGTGGGGAACAGTATGGGCACAGTTAGTCTTTGATTTGGGAATAGTAGCTCAGATATCACATACCGGTATCGGTAGTGGCAACCACTCTAGGATTACAAAGAGGCCCCCCAATGCCTCAAGCACCTCGTATTGCGCAACCCTGTTGACTAATTGGATGTAGTGGCCACAGGGCTGTAATTAGTGGGGTCAAGTGAACAACAGGGAATAAGTGAGCGCACCTGTAATAGACATCCCGCCGTGACAAAAGTGAAGACATAGTGACAAAGCTGGGATCTGGAGAGAATGATCGCCTCACTCCACCAAAGTAACCAGATACACCACTGATACTTGAGGAAAATAGATCAGTAGAGGTACAGCAGAGAAGTGGTTATACTGTTGGTGTTATCAACATGAGCTCTTCTCATGGTTGGTTGTTTATATGTTTACAGTACCATTAGTGCACGGCGCCTTGCCAGCAGTCAATAACATACAAATATATCATTGCTGAATATTACATAATCCACGCTATTACAGGTACAGTAGATGACTAATTACAACCCAAACTGCAATCTATGATGTCATAACTTATGGAACATAGACACTACCATACGGAGATCGGAAACGGAAATTTAGCAGAACCGTAGATGGTACCGGCACGATAAAATCTCAGCTAACGTCAACTTTCAAACATCTGCTATGGTACATCAAGAGCTCATATCATCAAATACAAGCAGTAGAAGCATACTGTACAGTAATTACATGTATGTGAACCTGGTCTAGACCTTACTGTATATGACTAATAAAGTTGAATCAAATATTCGTGGACCAAAAATACGTTTCAGTACTGTAGGACATAGAACAGTTCACCTGAAACATCGTGCTCAAATCTGTAGCAACGACTACCGGTAGCTACCCCACAGTAGGCTCCACACAATTATGTCCCCAGTGTCGAGCACATAAAACTTCGCCTAATTAGGCAGGTGTAGTCGGGGAACAATGGGGTATTTTGTTTAAGATTACTGAAGACAATGAGATCTCATGTGCTCGATGCTAGGGACATAATTCGAGCACTTGTGTAGGACCTAACAGATTAAAAGTATCTCTTCCCCACATCGTTCTTGCTGATAATCTAAGGTTTGCCATTTCATGTAGTTTGGCGTTGGGTGTTGGGTGGTAGGCTCTAGATGAAATATCAATTATGGACGTACGAAAATGATTTCGCCGAACAATATTGAACTACCTTATACGTCTTTTAATTACGACGATGGACCCAATATCCACCAATAAAAGGCTACTTCTCATTTCTCAACTTGGGAGGTTTGGAAATTAAGGTTAGACGAAGAGTTCCGGCTATAAAGTATAAATTGCGCACAGTAACTTTTTAACTCTATTTTCATGGGGGTACACTTGTGGCCCCGTTCCCAGGTGAATGGTGTTCAGGTGTTAAGTGCTTATACCTTTTTCACACCAACCACCTTGAAATAGTGTTGCTGTAGCAACTACTGATGGTTGTTAGTTATAGCGTGTGGGGGCCAATATCGTGGGGGCCAATATCGTAGGAGCCTTGGATAACCACTCACTCAAGACGTACAAAAAGGGGTGTTCACAGGAACATATGATAGCTGCTTGCAGGACCTATCATGGAACGGGTGATGATTATCTACACTTATCATGTGGTGCCTTGAACATCTTCAGCAATTAGCCTTCCTACTGTACTTCCATTATCGAAGAATTCTGGAACATCTCCTGATCACCTTCACCTGAGACAATGGTGGACAATGTTGAACAACCTACGAGTAATTACGATGCTGTTATTAAACTCAATGTGACGCTGAAACACGAGTTAATTATGTGATATAAAAACAAGAAGTAAACGCGACGCACAGTATTTTACAAATATCGTCATGCTAGACATATCTAAACAACATCATTATCGAGTCACCTATTCTATCCTCGTGCCGGACATGCACCACATTTGTAATATCTGACATCCATGTATCTCTATCAAAGGTGTTCAAAGGTTAATGTGTCGCTTGGAACTGCTGGGTGAGCGATAACGAAGATGACTTTGGTACAATATCTGTGCCGTAATGGTCGACGAGAAGTCACTACTTGTAGCAACGCATGCCAAGCTTGTGGATCCTTAACTGGGGGGTTTAAAATATCCAGTAATTCCCGTAACCTTCAATTTTGGGACGGGGCAGTAGTAAGCGCCAGATATTCATTGGGCAAATTGCAATGCAGTACTGTACGTAAAGACGGAACGTAGATTGGGCCAATCATTACTCCTTTATGTTCTGGTCTATCATCTCATACTATGGCGTACAGTACCATCTCATGCTGTTGTATACCATCTTCAGCTAAGGTCCATTGGTAAGTCAGACGATCTTTCAGAATGACGATCTTTCAGAATGTATTGAGTCACAGAAGCAAAAATTGAATTAAAGGACATTAAAGAGTTTACACAAATTATATTAAAACAACATACGCTCATACTTCAAGCTACTTGCCGCTACCATTGTAGGCAATCTTGTTGGGAGAGCTCTTCAGATCGCCCTTGATATGTCCGTCATTGCTGTTCATGATTCTGCTCTCGAGTTCGGAGGGAGACAGGTTCTTAGTTTCGTCCTGACTCAACATGTAAGCGGCAATTCCGGCCACCATAGGGGCAGCGAAGGACGTTCCAGCTCCAATGCCATAGCCATCATCAGGAGTGTTCATCGACGAAAAAATGTCAGAACCAGGAGCAAAACCTGTAATACAAGTTCCCCAGGCGGTTCCCTTATTGTTTCCAGCATAAACAGACAGCTGGTCGGAACGGTCGATGGAACCTACCGTCACAGACCCAGGGGTACTACTAGAGACTCGTCCAGGGGAATTATTGCAAGCATTTTCCTGACTGTTTCCTGCAGCAATTGTTACAAACATACCCAAGGAAACAGCCTGCTTAACCAAAGAGTCAAGGGCGGTTGAGGCATCTCCTCCCAGGGAAAGGTTGATAATTGCCTTCTTTCCTGGAGTGGTATCGGCCTGGAAGTCATTGATAGCACGTGTGACGCCTGACATGAGAACGGAAACATCGGTAACCTCTCCGACAAACACCTTAATGCTCTTGATCTGCACGTTAGGATCGACACCCGATTTAACACCAGCCACGACACCGGCAACAAACGTTCCATGTCCATTGGCATCAGAATTAACATTGTCAGCATAGTTTGCAAGCCAAATCGGTTTAGTAGCAAAGTTGTTATGGTTGATATTCACACCAGAATCAACAACGTAGACCACCACCTTGGGATTAGGGTCAACAAGTTCTTGGTGAACATAGGTTCCGGCGATGGCGTCATTGTAGGCTAGTTCAGGAGAATGGTGAGAGATTCGAGACAAACCCCAGGGCATGCCTTGTTGCGTAACAAGAGCGGGTGCGACACTGGAGCTTGACGAGGAACTAGACGATGAGCTTGAAGAGCTCGAGGACGAAGAGCTGGATGAACTTGAGGAAGTGATGGAAGAAGAGCTGGAAGAAGAGCTGGACGAAGAGCTGGAAGAAGAGCTCGAAGTTGGACTAGCAGACGAACTTGAAGAACTGCTGGAGCTCGTAGGAGTGGCACTGGAAGAGGAACTGGAGGAAGTCGGGGAGGACGAAGAACCTTGAGAAGATGACGATGAGGACGACTCCGAAGACGTGGTGGTCAAAGGGGTGCTTGCAGATTTAGAAGACGCAGAGGATGAAGCTGGTACAGATGTTGAGTTTGAAACTCGTGAGTCGTCGATAGAACTGCTGGCAACTCCATTGTTGTTGTTGTTGTTGTTGTTATTGTTGTTGTTGTTGATGTTGGTGTTGTTGTTGGAGTTATGGTTAGAATTTCCTCCAGTGTCATTTCCGCCATTGTTTCCGTTGTCACTGTTGCCACCGTTGTTGTTGGAGTTGTTGTTAGAGTTGCCTCCAGTGTCATTTCCGCCATCGTTTCCGTTGTCATTGTTGCCACCGTTGCCACCGTTGTTGTTGTTGTTGTTGTTGTTGTTGTTGTTGTTGTTGACATTGTTGTTGACATTGTTGTTGACGTTGTTGTTGCTGTTACTATTACCGTTGGAGTCTCCCTTGGCTCCTGAGTTTCCGTTACTGGAGCCGGTGGGGTTAGCTGTGTTAGAGTGGGTCAGTTGCATTCTGTCAATATCATACTCACCAACAGGACTGCCGGAGAAAGTCAAGGTCCTTTCCTCAGTGATTTTCTCAACCACGTAGTACGTCTTGGTACAGCCACAGGTAGGCTCATACGTAGGTTTAGCTGTGTTAATAATGGGTAATCAGAGGGTCATTAGAGAGTCAGTTCAAAATCAGTTTGAAATTGGTTAAGCAACTGACTCAGCTGAAATAAAACTACCGGATACTCACGAATGGCAACACAAGGTTCGCCTTGCTCGTTAACGTAGACAATCTCGCCCTCCTTGTGACCGTCGACGACTACAGAGTTGTCATTGTTGTTGTTGTTGCTATTGCTGTTGCTGTTGCTGTTGCTGTTGCTATTGCTGTTGCCATTGCTGTTGCCGTTGCTGTTGCCGTTGGTTTTGCCATTGCTGTTGCCGTTAGCGCCTTCGCCGTTGTTATCTAAGTTAGTTGGAACTGGAATAATCATCTTAGCACATTTTCAATACTCACTGGTACCAACAGGGGTGGGCTCGCCCATGACTGTGTTAGCTTCAGTTCTTCATTTCAAAAAAATGATGGTTGCATCTCTCGTAGTGCTGTATGAGCGATTCACTCACGTGTGTATCCGGGGTGGTTGTCTGTGTTAGTTACAGGTTTTGGGTTATCAGTCGGCGTTTGTGCTGCTTAGATAAGCTTATTTTTACCACCAGAAAGCTCTTTGTAAGCTAATCGACTTGGCTTTCGAATAGCCTAAATGGAACCTCCCAAAGTCGAGTTATTCAGTCTCACGAACTCGGCGCCAAACCAGGTAAGATAGCTTCTATGCGCGATTGTTATACTCACTCAAAGTGCTGGTAAAAGTAATAGTGGACGTGATTGTGGTCTCATGTCCATCAACGGTTGCCACAGCAAGGATCTCAGTGGTAATGGTAGCCTTGCTAGCGTCTTGAGGCTTAGCAGGACTAGACTGTCCAGCAGGACTAGACAGTTCAGCCAACAGGTCGTCGTTGTAAAAGGGCTTGAAATCAGGCTCACCGTAACCAGGCAGCTGGTCACAGTACACAATGCCTTCCGAGTTTCTCTCCAGAGAGTCCCACATGTAAATCTTTCCATCGGGCTCAACAACAGCATAGGGGAGCTTTTCAACGGCCTCAGCAATACTGTCGTCAAGCACAGCAGCCACTCCCACAATTGTAGGGTTTTCGGGGCTTTCTGACACGTCAAAGTCGGTGGTGATACCCTGTTCAGACTTTCCGGAAACTAGATTGTCGATGGACGAGATATGCTCTGAGATATCTTGGATGGAAGCTCCTGGAAAGGAAATAATGAACGGCTTAGTGTCGGGGGAAGCCTGTCGCTTGCTGATCACATGTTCGAGCTTGAGGCTATGCTCGTGGACGATCGACTTGATCGACTTGTATGCCTCGGAGGGATAAGAATCAGCCGTGGAGGTAAACACCAGGCCCAGAAGGGCCAACTTGCTGAATTTCATTGTTACCGTGTCAGCATTGCGACGCCTAGGGGCCTTATATTTACAACACTGTACTGTACGCGTAGTAGCTAGAAAGTCTATACCACAGGGGGGTCAACTATAGTTGAGGTTCGAATGATGTTAGGCGCGGCGCCTCATGCAAGAGAGCCATTGGTTTTAACAGTTTGTCTTTGTGTTTTGAAGCTCCTGATAAAGTAGTGTTGAACATGGCTGACGTTTGAGGAAATAGTTCTCTGAACGTGGTAATGGGGATCACACAGTAGCGGCAGGTGAAGTGTCAAAGTCCTGTCAAACCGGTAAACGTCGATCGCTACCTTGTAGCTGGGAAGTTAATGTATTAATTAGTTTACTGTTATGAGAACTGTGACACGTTTTCAATAATGGATAATCTATAGAATTCCATTACATTCCAAGAAATCATAGAGAGGGGTATCAGAACCGCGAGTAACCTCACGTAAATGTGGGCAATACTGTACTCAGTGTCTGACTACATCTGTAGCATGTGGCTGATGCACTTTCGGAGACTCATCGCAAATCCGTCGATCACTTGTTAAAAGGCCCAACCATCAATGTATTAAGTAATGTTACCTATCTTTTACAATTACACATCCAAGCTATTCGATCATTATTTGACTCTGATGAATACAAAAGTGGTTGGTTATATAACACGCTTTACTTTAAGGTACAGTATATCTGTCATGACCAATCCGGCGTCGACCAGCTGTTTCGTAGCATATTTCACCCTGAATCTTCCCGAACCAACGTGTTTACATCCTCATTGGGACGAAAACACGGGGGATCCACCAAGCTGGAGTTTAGGTTATAAACAGGGTAAAAATACAGTGTATCTTTCGTGGTTGTAGTACCAGTACGAGTACGGACGTAGTCCTAATGAGACAATTGAAGAGATTGGTTTATCAATTGCCTACGGTACCCATGCCGTTTAAATTTGTCCCCCAGGTGTATTGAATATCTATTGAGACAGCTTGTTTAGCCAGTTGCAGCTGGAATTGTCACGTCAACATCTATTGCAACTTATGGAATGTAGGGGACAACGTGTGTGTCCAGGATTCTCCTCCCTTTGATTCTTATTTCTATAGATACACGTCATGTGTCGAAGGAAGACGATTAGGGAAGACAATAAGTAGGAAATCTGATAGTCTAAAGGATTAATTACTAGACAGCCATTGGAGTACTCATTGTATCTCTATAAAAATCGCCTAGGGCCATTGAAACCATTAGTTTCACTTCAACTAGATGGTGTTTCCCTCAAACTGCTTAAGTCAATGCATAAATTTAAATTTATGGGCTAGCGCAATTTTGTCGTTGTTGGCACTAGATCAGTTTGGGGAAGGGATAAAAAGGAGGGTCATGTTGATTAGAATGTAAAAACAGCGACGCGTTTGAGACTTGGACTGAAGAGGTCATTTTACAATCGCTTCGCAAGTAAGTCAAGCTGTACAAGCAGTTTGGTTAAGAGTGACAAATAATGGACCATCACTAAGAAGTTAGTTTGCTTGGCGATGTGGGACCTGGCACAGTATGTACATACTGTACCGGCACGAGTACATACTGCAACTAAGGAGCATTATAAGGCACATTTAGTGTCTTTTCTAACGTAGTGGCTACCCGCTATGCAACGTCACGTGCCTTCAGGTGAGTCTAGGTACTCAGACTCGCCCTTCAGAGCTAACTGGTGATGCAAGGCTATCTGTTGAAGGGAAGTTCTCTGTTTACATCATTGATACCATTGTTGTGATATGTACGGCATGAGGGCATACCTCCAGGGAATTGAGTCATTCACCAAATTTAGGAGCTATGAAGACAACAGTCTTCGGCCATAGTACTACGTGAGTATTCTTATTGACTGTTTACTGTAACATGCCTGGTTCTACTTGTCGATGAGACATTGCACCTGGAATGGTTGTCTTTTGCCCAGTTGTAGCTCTATGAGTGACAAATGATATCAATGCTGAAAACGATGTAGAGGCATATAATTGAGAGGTCACGTGGTGGTCAGAACGACACTAAAGAGTAAATCTTGCTTATAAATTAGTCAGAACTTGGCAAACGTAACCCTGACTAACCCTGGACAACCCTGACTAACCCTTGACAACCCTGGCTAACCCCACCCTAACCCCAAGAGCGTAGAGTGTACAGGGACTGCCAAGCAAATAATTAGTATGGGTCTGTCACGAATAAATCGCAGAAAAGAGCAGATGAAGGAAGAGAGAGGGTTTCATTTCACCGGTAGTGTTAAAACGGCATTATTTCTTAAGGCCCTCGGAGAAAATATGCGCTGTAACGGTTACTGTGCGTCAGAATCGAAGGTATCTCGAATACTCAATGTCACCATGGAAGAAGTTCTTACAAGTAACTGCGATACAACCAACTGGTGTCCAGCTGTTGTACCAGCAGAAAGACGAATGGTCTATCTGTGCAAGACAAACAATCTGGAACGGCAATATTATGATACCTGCGTCCTGTAATAAAGGAAAGGGTAAGCACTGTAAGAAGGGTACCGGTAGGCAGATGAAGTGACTAAAATGTTGCGATGACTTCGGAGAAAAGGCAGATAGATAGCTTTATAAGACACGTGAAATGCAGAATTTAGCTTAATTATCAACCCCACAAAAGGTCGAGTATATTACAGTTATCCGAGTGCATTATCTAAACTCTATATATTGGCTGCTTAAAGCTAAGGCTGTTCATCGCCCCATCGAGCATTCCATTCATAAGCTGGGGGTGACAGATTGACTCCATTGCCAGTTTCAATATAGAGCTTAAGAATTTGAAAGTCTTTGTGCTACTATTACCTCTACAAACGCGAAAGCTGGGATGAATCTGGACTTTCACTGGGCATCTCTTCGTTGTCTGTATATAATGGACATGAGACATCCCCACTACCAGAGACTCAAACTTCTAGAGAGAATTGAGGCACTGCTTGAGGGTACAGGACCTACTAGACTATACCACTCATCTATTGACTTCATATAGAGCTTCCTGGTAACCTCTGTTTGTTATCTTCAAGAAAAGTCTCACTAATATTCAGGTG
This sequence comes from Yarrowia sp. JCM 30696, assembly GCA_001600535.1. Lineage (NCBI taxonomy): Eukaryota > Fungi > Ascomycota > Dipodascomycetes > Dipodascales > Yarrowia > Yarrowia sp. JCM 30696. The sequence continues at coordinate 1,229,500 of BCKG01000003.1, read as the reverse complement.
ATTTTCGTTCTATTTCCGATAAGACAGTTAACACAAGGTGAGATATGTAACACGAGTTGACCAAGATCATTGAAAACTCCCCCCCACAAAGAAAAGTGCCTCCTGACTACTGTATCGCAGACCGGCTGTAGGTACCGGCCCTACTATCATCCCACATTGTAGGGAAATCACCTTTTCAACAACCAGAAACTGCAGAAAATAAGTCCATCACAGTTGAAGCAGCTCAATAAGCAAAGATCAACAAACAGTATACCAACTAACTACTCTACGGCACACTTACACAACTTCCCGAAGCCCAACTTCACAACAACGCTGACATCGGAAACGGTCGCTAACCTCAGTTTGTAACTAAATACCACTGAATCTCGTTTGAACGTGTGTTTTGGTAGAAGTTTCTAAGCTCCGAGGACTTTTCTTTTATCTCCACGGATTACTTCGGCAACGAATCAGAATGTAGAAAAGCCTTGACCCTGCTCAACCAAGCAACAGGGGGTTGCTGCACACGCCTCTGTTTTCGATCATAAATCTCACTTATCAGTGGACTTATTACCTACAGTACTGAAAATCAAAAATACAGTGTGTAATTGTACAAGTAGCCGAATAAACATTGCTTTTTGTTCCGTGGAGTGGGAGTGTTTGGCAAGCTAAGGCATACTGGCACAAAATCGAACACTTGTTTGCCGCGGATTAGTACAAAATTGGTCAGCACAATTTTTGACCCTGAGCTGAGACTGCGATAAAAGAAATCATACACGTGATTCCCCCTACCCTTTGATCGTAACTCTCAATTCTCACTTGCAGAACTATGGCGCTCATATCAAAGCGGAGTTTTTGTGTCAAGACGACACTATCAAATCACTTCACGTTGGCGATAAGTGTGTGAATGATGAAGGTGGCTAGTCAAGATTCTTCTAGACATGATCGGAATACACTGTATATACCATGAGCTGCAGGGTTGGAATGTATCAACTGTGAGACAGACATTAAGACATTGAGAAGGATAGATAAGGAGAGGAGGGAGAGAAACAATACACCGAGATATGGCTCGAAAATGACTTGAAGTGTTCTTTACCGCTACCGATTGTATCATTTACGTGTACTGTACCAGCATATACTTTGCCAATACTGCAGCTCACCCACTTCAAGGGGTGGAAACAGAATTAGCATCACGGAATTATAACCCTCGGAGTAACCCATGTTAAGCGAAACTTTGGAAGTAAATCGTAGAAGGCGCTCAAACTCTCGATGCCTGTTGTTTTTCACCCACGTGTAGTTGTCTTATGTAAATTATACGTATTGTAGTTGGATGAAGTCATGAGTTGCTATGAACAACAGAGCAGCAGTTACTTCACGCAGGGGACTAAGTCACAATTCGGACTTGTGCATACGATGTCACGCTCTGTCGCCTTGATCATCTGCAAGACTCTCCGATCATGTCTCAAATCTTGAAAAACAATTCTATACTCTCGTCACAATAAAGATAGTATGAGCTGTAAGTTCAGAGTAGAAGCCGAGCACAGGCATAGATTCATGTACAGTGGGTACAGAAAGTAAAGTCTCAACTTTATTTCAAGGCATTTTCAGATAGATTTTTGGGAGGTGAAATGCAATTTACGAAGTCATGTTATGCTATCTATTCAAGTAATATATATCAAATTCATCCCCCAGCTATCCCCTTCAAAATGCACTCTTAGAATTTCCAATTGGATGCTTAGTACTTCGTGTAAGCCCCTCTATCTGTGATGCATGCTGAAATACGATCAGGCATACTGAGAAGCATTTTTTCGAAGAACGAGTCAGGTATAGATGCCCAAGTTTCTTTCAGTGAAACTTCGATGTCTTTTCTATATCCATTCAACTGCTCGTATTTCTACCATAGATCTGGGTACAAATTTTCGACGTGATCTTTGAGTCGGTTCCAAGCATGCTCAAAACTTACCACTTTCCACGAACTCTCATTTCTCCACATCACTTTTCTCGAGTGATCTGTGGTCCAATGCTCTCGTTTTTTGGCCCATACAAGACGACACTGTCTGTCCTTCTTTCTGAGCAATTTCCTTTTCTTTGTGATCCATCTGTGAAGAACAGCACCCTTTGCAAGGATTACACGAAGGTTTGCTTCATATCTAGACCCGTCTCAGCAATACGCTGAGAAAACGTCAGTTTTCGAGATATTCTAATATTTAAAAGCATCAGTCGACGCGCAAGAGCACTGTGAAGCAATTGATGTCCAGGTAGTAAACGTCTCCCGTTGCTAATGTGCTTTTCTGCGCTGTCAATTGTATGCCATTTTTTGACTCGGTTTGGCTGGTACACTTTATCAATTTCTCTGCGAGAAATCTCCCCCAAAAACAAACCAAAACAAACCCCTCTTTCTCCAGGGGATAATTACGTGTCCCTTGTATTGGAATTTGTATCAATTTATCGCAAAGGAGTACGTGGAGGCGCCATAATGTGGTGTTGAAGTTGAACCATCAAAACGCGTTCCGCGAAAATTATAAAGTTGAGACTTTACTTTTTAATAAGAACTGTATGTCCGGTTTCTTTTTCTCCTTGAGGATTATCGCATATCTGACTTGTTTCTACTTCTCGGGATTGCAGTATTACTGTGCATTTTACAAGTATGCAGTGGCTCAGGACAAAAAGATGTGAACACGTATTTTCAGGTTAAAAGCCAAGCTGATCAGCAGCAGAGAAAATGTCAAACATCCTGTGAAAATCTCTCTCTACTGCTGATTCGCTTCATCTCCGTGGTGCCAAGGCACTGATATTCACTCACATGCGCTTTTTGAGATACTATGAGCTAAACTTGTTCCCCCGATTAAGGTTTCTCCACCGCCCACCCCAGATTGTCTTTGTAGTGAGTTCTGTGCCTTGAACTCATTTTCAGGATATCCAGGTCGCGGGATACGACGCCCGCTTTGCAGCGAAATCTCTCGAAGCTCGTTTTGGCTGGTTGGTTATGTCAATGGGTGACTCTGAAGGGACTAGAAGGTGTCAGTGCTGCGTCAGACAAGGTTTAGTTGTAGTGCATTAGCATTGAAGTGACACTTGATGAGAAGCTTAAGTAAATACCAGGTATTGTTAAGTTTGGGAACTAATGAAGTAAACATAGTTAACGAGGTTTGAAGGAATTGTCTTCCCTTTTCCCTCTTTTGACAGATGTGACAGCCTTGAGTGAGACTCTTACTGATGAACAAGGCACTTATCAGCAAACCAATCAGTCTTTCCCTTGTTCATCAAGTCCGAAACAGTGTGTTCATCCAGCCACAACATGTTCACAGACAGCTAATTTGAAGAAGTCTGAACTCGTATTGATACAACCCTAGTGTACGTACATTCTCGTTTTGTTCTACATTATGTACGAGTGTACTCGTATTATGAATAATACAACTTCTCACTAGATTGTTCACGTGAGTAACTAGTAGTCTCGGCGGTTTCCCCCCCTTTCCGCGACCCGCACGGGATGTCTCAAATGGGGATTCTTAAAACACTACACTTGAGAGTATATCTTTCCATCGAGCCGTGGGCACGGTCCGAAGCGGCCCGGGCAACAGAAACCGGCTGTATGATACCAGGTGGCTTATCTGACATACTTATCGTTAGTGTTTGACAGGCTGCCAGGATTCCGAACATCGAGAAGACGCACGGGGTTGCCTGGAACTAAGCAACTGACAGGATGCCAGTAAAAGTTCATTGTTTCTTTTGCGAAATCTTAGAAAATTTGAAGAGTACAGTCCTTGTTCAAACAAGCTGTATACTCTCTATGCTCCCACTACAAAGACCCTGCGTGTCTTGATCCTCCGTATTCTCCATTTTTAGTGCAAAGTTAGCACTTTAGGGGTCCACGAATCGATGTCCAGTATACTTTAGCCTGTTCAACAAAGCCCTTTATCTGCTTGGTGCTGTATTCGCACAACTGTCAAGGGTATGTGTCAGTTTCGTAGAACCCTGCTGAGCGTGCTAGTGAGTGTTTCTCGTGTTAAATAATAAGGCTAATGCATTTCATTGAAACAGGCTAAGCAGGAAAATGCACTACTGCCAGTTTTTTGGTTTGATTCTTTTATCGCGATATTATTTACTCGGAGGAGAACAGTGTAGGGCCACACTCTCATACCTGTACCGGTACGGTATTGTACATACAGCAGTATTCTATGGGTATTAGTTCAACACCTTAATGCTGGAATTAGTACAGCTAGCTACAAGTAGCTAACAAACTTGAAGCTTGATCATGACTGGCAAATTTACTGTAATGAAGTGTTCCTATAGACACCTGTATGATATACAGTACTGATACAGTCCCTTGTCTGAGACGGTAAAGACATCCCTGCCGAGATTGCAGCCACGAAAACTGAGAAAATCTCTCCCTTGGTTTACCACGTGTACCGTCACCACGATAATAACTAAACTGTGAAACAATCAAAGTACGAGTACGACTCTGGAGAGATGTGGGCTACCTCAGTTGGTTTTTGTCAATTCGTTTGCTTTGTCTTTTGAAAGCCTTGGAGGGGTTTCTTTATCTGTTCTTTATCTGTTAAGGTGACTACTGGGTTTTCTTGTTCATACAAAGACTCTGTTCAAAGCGATCTAACACAATGACCTGAAAATCAGTGCACAGTTTGATAGGCAAGTCACGGTGGCTGATTTTTAAGATTAACCATGAATAGTTTTAGGACTACTGTCTCTTCTAAATCTGTAGAAGTGACAGTCAGTTTGAGTACGTACTGTAGATTCATGTGAAAGAACCCGCCATATGTAAGCCTCGGTAAACAAATCGTCGGGTATAGTTGTTCAGACGTCAAATCAAGCACACTGTAACCAAATAAAGGAGAAAGGCAAGCAGATAAGTCATAAAGAAGGTGGGGTATACTAAAACTTTCAAGAAAAGCCACAATTTACCAGTGCTACGGAGTACTCGTACGAGTATGTACTTCTTCAATGTGTTGTTCGTGCAGAGAAGGATTATTCATCAAGGAAGCTGTAGTAACTAGAGGGCCACTAAAAGATACGACGTCAAACTATTCCTTGTTCATTATGACTGAGAAATACGTAGGACATAATATTCAGGTACAAGCCTTACTGTATGTCTATGATGAAGAACTCATGTTCGAGAACAGTTCAGTAGTTGTACCTAAAAGTAACTACTACTGTATTTGAACAATGAACGGTATTCGTACTACAAGTAATAAGCTAAGATAATGATGGGATCGCCTGTAGGACTCTTGTTTTTTTGCTCATTCACAGTTTCTAGAGACCTACATGCCCACTTTTTGACACACGTCAGTGCCCACCTACAAGGCTCGAGTCTGTCGTATCCACGGAGCTTTGCGATGTCATCTTCCCCGCTCTTTAGCAGGTGACATGGGGAAATATTATAGCCGTGTTATTATGGACTAATGTACGGTTTTAGTGGAGGTCTTAGAACGTTCTACTTCATTTTAAAGTTTCTGATCTGCCCAGCTGCACGATTAGGCAGGCAGACACAAAGAAGCGGGGCTCAGCCGCATGCGGTGTTTCACTGATTACAATTGAAGCTAAAAGTACAAGAGAAACCTACCAAAGAACAATAGACCCAGCCACAAGGGACTTATCTTCATGACAAGCTCGATGTTCCAGTGAAAGGATGAGGCTAGCGTCAGGGTTGGCCAATCACAAAATGTTTCAGGGGAACTGTCAGTCAGTCAGTGGGAAGGAGTTTGTACCTCGAAGCAACCGAGGCAAAAAGCTTCACTTTGAAGTCTTGGAAGACATTGTGATTCTACTGTTCTGTAAGTATCGTCCTTCACCACAACCCCTTAGGGTGTCTGGGGTTTGTGAATCAACAGTTGTTCACCAGCGATGTAGGTCAACATGTGCCAAGAAGTGAAATACGGGGTTTGGGGTGAGAAATGGAACATTGCTATTGTGTGACCAACTCAGATCTGATCCCTTTGACATTCTGCTCTTCTGCACTGAGTAGCTGTTAAATTACAAGGTGTAAGGAACCAGGAACATAATAAGCATAACGCTTAGACCTCCTTTTTTTAAGCCTACATGTACCGTAGGTTACAGTAGCTATAGGCAGTAATAACCGACTACAGTACCTCACAGTTGTTACGACGTATCTAGAAGAATCGATGTTAGTGAAATATTATATCAGCGCTTTTATTGTTTTAGTCCTGCAGATGTCGTCAATACTACGTCCTGGATTCATTGTGTGTTTAGCTCTCTTTTTGGTTAGTGAGCTCTCTTGACGTCAGTCACTGCCCCTTTGTTTTGCAGGACCCCGTGAAGTTGACAGATTTCCCGGATTCCGACGTGAAATACTTCTTCGGGAAAGCCCCAAAGCCCTAGTTCTATGCATCAACATGTCAAAGAGAATATTTTCTCGCAGCAATAATTTTTACTGTAACGACAAAGTGAACGTTTCTACAACGTACCCAGAGATACCTGGTCCACTCGCTTAAGCTGTCGACTAATCCCTGATAATCGTACGTTTTTGATACCCTGTAATTTCTAGACCTCACTAAGTTGTCGCTTTAGCCACAGCTACCATCCTTACGAGCTTCCACCATTAGTTGGACACTAAAAATACGAAACACGCTAGTCGATGGGTGGAGAAAGAACAGGGTGCTCGGACATTCGGAAATCTGGCCCCAGAGCAACCACATATGTCCCCGATAAGCAACAACAGGACTACCGCCGGCACCCTACGGAACGAAAGTTGCCGTGACAGGGGTACCAGTTTCCGCGAGGCTGTGTTCAAATCCCGTCCGCTAGCGCATTATCGAGAAGTCAGCACCAGTCTGGTGCGGATACCTGTACTGCACTGTAGTTCTAGGCTATTAACTGACCCCTATAGGAGAATCTCGTTATGGCGATGATCTTTCCATATCCGATACAGCTCCATTTATGATCATCACATTGGGCTGATTAGGTTATCGGTGCATTCAACCGCTTACAAAGCTTACAGACTCGAAACACTTCTCTACAAAAGTCATATAGATTACTTAGAGTCTTACTTGTAGTTACATCACCTTAGTTTTAGATTTTTCCAAATTCCACCTTAATGTCAGCCTCCTTGACGCCAGTCTTGGCCAGCTTGCTGATCTCGTCAATGAGTCGGGGCACAAAGGTACCAGGACCGTCACTCAGAGGACCTGCCTTCTCAGAGGCAATAGTATAGAGCAAAAGACCAGCCAGAGCAGCGTCAAAGACATCACCAGTGTGTCCAGCGACAAGAGAAGTGATGACAGATCCAAGCATGCAGCCTGAACCGGTAATCTGTGTAAGCAGCTCGTCTCCGTTGTCCACTAGCACGTACTGTCCCGAGGGGCTGATCACCACGTCCTTCTTTCCAGTCATGACAACAACGGTGTTGGCGTAGCAGGCCAGCTTGTGTGCAGCCTTGAGACGCTCGTCCAAAACTGACTCGCCAATGCTATCGACTCCTCGCATCTTTCCAGCCATACCTGCAGCCGAGAAGATTTCGCCGTCGTTGCCCTTGATCACTGACATACGAATGCCCTTGAGCAGGGTCTTCACGGCCGCCTTTCGAGCCTCAGAAGCTCCTCCACCAACAGGATCGAAGACCACAGGTCGTCGAGCAGCGTTGTAGGCCTGGCCAGCAGCCAGGAAGGTTTCAACACCATCGGGTGTGGCAGTGCCCATGTTCAGCAGCAGAGAGGCGCTGGGGATGTTTGCAAACTCCTTGAACTCAGCTCGAGTCTCGCTCATGGCAGGAGAAGAGCCGATGGCAATGGTGATGTTGGCCGAACAGTTCTTGACGACATTGTTGGTGATGTGGTGCACAAAGGTGGGGGTACCAAAGTACGAGTTGATCTTGCTGAGGGTACCGGAGGTGATTTGGGGAACAGGCTCAGCAATAGCATCATGCCACTGCTTGGAAAGGTACTCGGTCACCTGTTTGGCGTCCTGAGCAGCAATGATACAACTAACCACAGCGATACCGTTGCAAGTGTCTCCGCACATGTACCGCACAGAAGGGGTGTTCTCGGGCTTGATGCCGCCAATAGTGACAAACTTGTGGGGCCGAGACAAGGTCTGTTCTTTCTCGGTGATGTACTTGAACAGCTCACGTGCCCCGCTGAGTCCCAGAGGCTCGGCTCTCAGTTTTTTGGTGAACGTTCCGTAGATGGCTCCAACTCCAAAGTAGTCCAAGTTGGCACCAGCTGCATCAGCCTCCAGCGCAGCATCGTACTCCTCCTTGTTTGTGATACTAAGACCGATGATCTTGTCCTCACCCAGCATTCGACGGGCTTCCACCACAGGCATGTCGTCCTGTCCCACATGCACACCCTCACAGTCAATGGCAAGAGCAATATCCAGCCGATCATTGATCAAAAGAGGCACACCATGCTTCTTGGTGATGGCATGGATTCGCTTGGCAGTCTCGAGAAACTTGCCAGTATCAGCGGTCTTCTCTCGAAGCTGGATGAGAGTGGCTCCACCGAGGATGGACTGCTCGACCTGGTGCTCCAGAGTGAAGTTCTCAGGCACAAGACCGGAGTCTGTGACGAGGTAGATGGAATAGTCGGTCTTGGACTTGTCGAAAGGCATGCTTAAGTAAGTTAGTTGGGAAAACCGGTAAGAATTTCTGCTGTCAATATTCCGAGATGGCAGCGCAGGTTTTTTCAGTTTGACACAATTTCCAATGCAGGTGGTTTTGCAATTGCTCCTCTGGACGTTCTTTGTCACGCTCGCAAATGAGATGATGATCGGTTAGCGATCAAAATGACTCGTCAGGTTGACTCAACATATGCATACATTGACTCAATAAGGTTTAATACATGTGATTGGCTGCGCCACCGGTAGGGTAACTGCTTAGTAAGCAACCTCAAGGGGAGTTGGGAGTTCATAGTGTAGAAATGACCTACTTGTAGACGCCAGATCTACTCGTAAAAGGTCCAGAAGCAGTTCTGGACAGGAAATTCTGTATTGCAGTTTTTGCTGTGAATGAACGACTTCCGAGTCGTTGGATTACGTAATCATTACGTAATACACTTGAAAACTTGTACTGAGTCAGGAAGTGATATCAATCGAGCAGACTATCACCTCAATTGGTAAACAGATGTTTGCGAAATTTCGATCTTAGTAAGCAGCTAACTTTTGTTCCTTCCCCTAACTCCTGATTATCTTACCGCCAAGGTTCTAAGGTGAAAGACAAGCAAGGATCACTTGAGTGTGTGAATGCCGTTGAGATAGCGGACATTTCACTCAATATGGATCTTGCTGGTTGTCAGAATCGTCTCTGTGTTTCTTGTAGTCATCAACTGAAAGCATGCAATGATATCGTTACTCACCGCTGACATAAGCTTACATAAGCATGTCTATCAAGTCACCGTGATCTACACCATATCAAGCTTACTTCTAGCTTTGGCACGTACACCTAAATCTGTCGAAAACCGACTCGATCGCCAATACCCGAAATTTTCTTTCTGAACAGCGTTACATCACGGTTTGGTGGGCGGGTATCGCGATGGTGGGCATACCCTAAGTACGAGTGATGTACAAACCTGAAACCGGTTTTTCGGAAAGTCTGACCTAAGTCAACGTCAAACAAACATGCATGAGCAAAAGTGGTGATCTTTCAAGTCTCCAGCTCTCTGGTGGACTTGAGGGCGTAGCAAGTGACATCTACCGACACTTCCAGACTTGCCACAAATTTCTATAAAGTGCTCGTGGCAGGTAGGTTTCCGACATTTAAACATTGAGTGTATTAGTGTTAATTAATAAGCTCGACCAAAGTATACGAATGCGCCGTGCGAAGGAAGCATTTGTAGAGATTTGCCATGGCCTCAGAGGACGTATTTACATCTACAGACTTGATCGGATTAGTCAGCTGTCATGCGGAGTGTCCCGAAATGGAAGGTGAAACCCAGTCCCAACACGGAAGGTGCAAGCAGTGACTTCCCAAAGAGGAAACTATAGCCGGCGTACAAAGAATTAGGTGCAAATAATTGGAGCAACTTTTGCCGGTCACGTGTAAAAGAGGATGGGTGCCCTTTCACCAGTACCAACAAAATAGCCAACTAATGGTTGACAATGGTTGACCAGCTTAACAAAATGAGACAGCTAGGAGAAGAGCGTCTTTCACGCCCCAAAGCCACACGGTACAGTGCTCACTTGATGGTGCCACACCACAGACACTCACTCACAGGCATCTGATCGTATCAAAAATCTCCACTCTCTTATCAGTGACAAATGAAGTCAAGTTCACCTGAACGAACAATTTTACACCGCATGTTCAAAAACCCAAAACTGGTTGTGACAGAGATCGCCCGTGTAATACGCCGTATATTAGACCGCCCCGGGTCACGTGCCCAACTACTCCGTACCCAACCCCGCCCCCTCATTCCCCAATCAGGCATTTTCCCAGGGCTCGTCTATGCACCGTATTCGTCCAACCTCCGCTTCTAGACGCCAAGATGTTTTTTGTCTCATAGCTGGTTGAGCCCAGTATACTTGCGAGTCTAACAAACGCCGCCAGAATGGGCCACGGCATCTTTGTCCCGCGGATAGACTCCGGCATATCTCCGAAGCATGAGAGCGAAAGGGTGGATTGTGTGATACCACGTGATAGACGGGTGCTGGAGAGAAGAGAAGTATATAGGCTTCTTCGTAATGCTCCAAATAGTCCATTGGTGAAGTCCCCGTGCCAAAATCTCGCCTAATTCCAATTCCACAGCGTCTAGATGTTCCGCAGTTTGAAACATACGCACCGGACTCAATCCTCCGACAGAAAAAAAAGGCAGAAATTGGATTTTGCCACACTCCACCGAACAGACGCAGTTGACGTGCTCCTAAAATGTTCTATGCAGTTCGTCTCCTAACCGAGCTGTATTAGAGATGGGCTAGAGGCAGGGAGAGCACTAATTGACTCTGTTGCACTGCCCCAACACAAGACAGTTGCAAAATCCAGCTGTGGGTAAAAAGAACACAGATTCGCGATCCCGTCACGTGATCTCCTCCTCCGTTTCTTCGTTCTTCGCTCCTCGCTCCACTCTCACTTGAATAGACTCTTAAGATCGACACGAAAGGCTATGTAGTCCCAGTGCAAAAAACCGTATACAAAAAAAAAACCAACAGCGAAACATTAGTGTTTGGCTACGACTATCGTCAGCCATCTGGCATGCATGTCACGTGATTCGATGGAGCTGATAGACGGTGGGTTTGGTCGCAGACGTTTGAGTGTCTTCGAAATGTGTCAAACGGGAAATTCAGAACTAAAAAATCTCTTGTGTCACCCCTAATACACCCCTAATACACTCTCTAACCCTCACAGGTAACACACAATGTCTCTGGTTCTCTCATTCACTTCAAGTTGGACGATCCATGGCTTGTGTATAAGAACGCAGAGAATTGACGCGCTATGGTTTTTCCAAATAAGGTTTGGGAAATAATAACGGATCAGCCGCTTATTTCTGAAACTGACAATGTCTTTCTCTCGTTTAATAGAGGCTGGGATAGTATTCCAAAAGGAATCGCGCGTTGGTGTTTAGAGTTCAAGGGTCTGGTAAATATTATTTGCTCCAACAAGATAAGGTTTTAGTGGGTCATGGCCTTAAGGTGCATACACTTTTCGGTTATAGTTGTGGGTTTGGGGTAAACAAAGGTTTCGGTTAGTGGGTTAGGGCCGCAGGACTGGTCCGATTCATGCATGGAACCCAAGACAACAAGATTCACGAACTTCAGAAAATTAAAAGGAGGATTAAAAGGAGAATAAAATAATAAATGGAATAAATGCGGATATTGGCTGAAAAATATGCCGACAAGTTAGGAACTTCGAGATGTCGATAAAAGCGAATTCCATGCAAGCGCCAAAATGTTGTTACATACTGAAGCAAAACTTCCATGCGTAAAATACATGTTCGATTTTTTAGGTATTTTTTAGGTATTAACGGATTCATTTTTGCGATTTATTCAGACTTTCACCGCAATACCCAGATACGAGCTCGTAACAAGACCTAATATCGATGGAGTAAATGAAAGACGTTGAATCAGACGTATAGTGGGGTGTATGGGGAGATTCTTAAACGCCGACATTGCAATATTACGTTATTGCGGATTATTCGCTTATTAACGTAATACAGTAATATCATTAGCACCAAAATTCAGGAACATCACACACGAATACGAAATACGCACATAGTACACCGGCCGGATTACTAAACAATCACACGCGGACTGTGAGCCGAATTCTTTTGCTTAGAACGCCGCTTGGCATATCAGATGAGGCGAAATCAAAAAGTTGGCGAATATGCAGGGAGTTTGCATGGGCTTGGAGGGGGGGAAATGGCTAGAATAAATTGATAAAAATTGGGGGAAAATTGGAGAAAATCGAGAGAGTCGCTTCTTGGCATTTTGTTTCGACCTATCAAATTAATAGTCCAATTCGATCATTTTCCAATTAGTTTTGACACATCGGAAGTGCTACCCATCTCGGCTATCGGACAAGGATGAAGATATGCGTTGGAGTATGCATGGGGGCAGAGCAAGCAGGGCAGAGAGCAAGTCTTGGCGTGCCGTGCCATCTCATGAAACAAGCCCTTGTCGGAAGAATATTATTGTGCTCACCACCTTGGCCATGTCGTGAGATGACATTGCCCATGTCGTGGGCACTACATGAGCTATGTGGTGACTACATGGGGGTTGTGGCAAGGTGGTGGGCACATTTGTCTGTGTGACATGTGCATGACTTGCACACACATACAGATGTTCGGGGATTAATGGTGCCTGTCTCTCAATAAGCTCAAAAGAAGGTGAGACGATATACGCGAATTTGGGGAAATGAGAAAAAAGAAGGGAAAAAACGACGAAATAACGAAAGCCAAAGAGGAGTAATAATTGGAAGCTATAGGCACGTGACCACCCACGTGCCAATCGTCTAATTATCACAGCTCCAGCGCAGTTGACGATTAAACCATGTACTGTGCCCAATAATGTGTCAACACTGTCAATGCATTGTTACATATGTTTCCATGTATTGACGAGCTATATTTTTCATATTTTTAAAAAAAAATCATTAAAAATATTTTAATAAAAATAATTAAAAAATATTTTTTTATTTTGAGCAAATTCAAACTATAGAGACTGCGTTTGTAAAACATCTCCACTGCACACTGGAGGAACTTGATCCATATAAGCCTTCTGCTTGGCTGAAGCAGGTATGCGAGGCGCAAGTGGCTATTGGCGATCCTTGTGTCTTGGCCCTGTGGCTCGGAAGAAATTCGGCATGGCTAAAACAGGTCTTAGGAGCGAGCTCCATGGTATGAGTTCATTTTCTTGGAAGTGGTACATTGTAATTAGTAATCCAAAATTTGGAATGTGAAGTTCGTTGAGATCGTGTATGTACAAGTACAAGTATGATACCGGTACTGATATAAAGTCCGTAATTAGATAGTTCTTCAATACTGGTAATCGAGTTCAGAACAGGTATACATCATTGTAAACTAAGCACAACTGTTAATTTGAAACAATCGAACACCTTCAAACCCCAGATGACTGATTACATAATCTGACACTGTAGTGAGAACTCATTACATCTCCTCTTTCTCATAAAGTCACCCCACACCCACAGCCGAGTCACATGATCTCGGTCCGACCCTGTGTCTCGAGCGTGCCGTGTGTGATAAAAATAATCATGTCTGAGACCTGAAGAAAAACAAAATCCTGAGTCGCAAAAGCAAAGGGCTCTGTCTTACTCAGACCAGGTCACATTGGTATTGTTGTTGTTACATTGCTGGAAGACATAGAAAACATTGTCCAGGGGTAGGTCAGGGTGTAGGTCTCTTGGATAAACCCTTGGCCCACTTTTAGACCCGAAGAAGGCACACTTTCTCTCCTAGAGTTGCAGTTTGTGGAGACCCAAAGAACGGGGAAAAACGGGGGAAAACGGAGAAAAAAAGGAAAAAGAAAAATAAATGAGAGACAACAACACACTGTGGCCAAGATATTGGTCTTGCCAATTTTCTCGCCAATTTTTTTCGTAGTTTCTTGCATTTTTCCAACTTTTCACCGCCCACGTTTTTGTCCACCACCCTAAAACGGCGCTAGACGTCTCTGGAAAACCCATGCGACGACCTACTAGTGGCACTAGCGGATTTCTACGGAGTAGCCCTATCTCGGGTATGGTAGCTTCATTAGGAGGCTGCGAAATCGTGGGCTGGTCTGTTCTAGAAGGTAGAGGTGCTGGTGTACATTAATTAGAATGTCCAATTGATCAGATCACACAAATACACCGACAGACGAGAAAAAAAGGAGTCTGGACAGATATGCAAAAGAAGCTGACAAAATACACACAGAAAATACACAAAAAATGCCCAAATCTGGCCTTCCAACCACCCAAAGTCCACCCAAAATCACACTCTCTCAGCAATGTTACATCTTGACCAGATCTCCTACACTTGGAGAACGATAGAGTTGTGGTTTCGGGTCCACTGTCTTCATTAGGCAGTAACTTAAAGAGGCGAGCTTCGGGTCGATCAGTGGAGCTGAGGTTTGTAGGGAATTCGTAGGGTCAATAAAGTGGAGGGTAGAGTAGATGTCTGGAAGCTGTGTGACACTTGTACACTTGTAGGTGGTTTTTGTGTATGACGTAATGAGAAGGAATTTAAGGTTGCGGAGAAGAACTACACACACTGAAGTTGAGAAAGGGCACCACAATAGTATCAGATTAAAAGTTCGTTGTTCCACAAACGATGTTGCGTATAACCATAGGGGTCCCTTGACGGTTTTCTTGTCTTCAATAGTTTTTTTGTCATTTCGTAGTTTTTCTCGCCTTGTAGGATTACTTGGCTACATTCAACTAATGTGGTCAACTAGCTCAACTATAACTCTAACTATATCTGTAAAGTACTTCCCCGTATCGGAGGTTGCAACCGGAGATGTAGTAGAACATGTACAACGTGTGCTACTGCTAGTTAGGGCAAGCAGGTGGCCGTTCCGTTTCGAGGAGGGCTAGAGTCCATCTAGTATTCCCACGTTACATCCCATTGTGAACTCATTAGCTCCATCCGTATTCTTCATGCAAGGCATCTTAGACCTCTCCGCATCCGGAACACGATATCTTTGTGTTGGGGTACATTGCTGCGAATTATCAATACCACGGTCGTATTGCTCGGGCCGCAAGTTTGACTTAGGATACGCTTTGGGCTGCTCAAGTGGCTTCTAGAGGTTCCAGAGGTTCCATGGCTTAGGTAGATGGAGGTGCCCAGGTTTTGCCCAGGTTTTGTGCTACATAGACCACACGTGTAGCCAGGCACCGCAAAAGTGGTGACTACGCCCAAAGAAAGCCCTCGCTGGTCCCTCTTCATTCACCGACCTGCCTCTTTGGGATCTATAACAGCTATCTATGGAACGTGGGGTAGAGCTAATGGTGATGGTCTTGGTTCATAAGAGTGGTCTTGGTGTCATAGAAGGGTGCAGAATAGAAGACAAGCCAGATGTGCATTTGAGCAATTCATGCTGGTTGAACATGTACGTACAGTACTGTAGGAAGTACAGTATTAATGATATTCGTGTTACGTAAGTCCCCTCTATGATTACCTAAACCTCCTCAACAAGTTTCTCAACTAATTACCGGTATGAGCTACTTGACACCCCCAACAGTTGACTCTTGGCCGTGCAGAACTCCAGCCAAGCAAACCGGTGTGGCTTGCGTCTAAGGAAGCCCTTGTTGCCGCCAAAAGCGAGCTACTATAGCTCTTCTCCTCTCTCAAGAGTTCTGCTAACAGATTAGTTAACAAAGTCTATTGATGGCGGCCCGAAGCGGCCTTGGAGAGCCCTAAAAGTAGTGTGGCAGCCCCATACGGGCCGATTGCCACCCGCACTGGACTTTTACGGGTCTGACACAGCCTGGCTAGCGTGGTGTCAGAAAGAGCCGTGCGGTGGGCATGACGTGGACTAGGCGTGAGTCAAGCTGGGTAACTTTTATGATTACAGTACCCGAAAAAAAGAGAAAAAAACGGAAAAACTGAAAAAAATGGAAAAAACGGAAAAAATGGAAAAAATGGAAAAAATGACAGGAATGATCTTTTAAGTCTGGCTATTTTTGGAATACGTACCTTCAAAAACCCCACCAGGCCGATATCGGGCCTTGCATTCGGCTTCTATAACGTCTGTGATCTACTTGTAGTACAAAAACTCCAGGTACAAGTGGAGGTGTTGAGGCATGTAGTATCAGGTACCGGTACTCGTACTGTTGTACTTGTAAGAGTATCCGTACTACCTACAGCCTAACGGTCTTGTTCTTCAATAATATTCTCACAGCCACATCGTATTTCGTATCTCGTGGGCATGACGTTGAGAGGTAAGCTCCTGCGATGAAGGGTGTCTGATAAAAAAACGGCCAATGACAGATTGTTACCCTCAAGGTGCCACGCGACGTTTGACACCTCAGCGTCTGCCTAAACCGTCGGTGAGTCATTATAGGTGACGTGACTACAAAGAGACGTCAGTGATCGTACTCATTGAGCCGAGCCAGGTTATACGAGGATACATTTTTTGTTATACTTATTCCATGAAGTATCTTGTAATATGTAAAGTATGTTGTATATGTGAAATGACACAAACAACTACCGACACGTGGTCCTCCACCAATCTGAGGAGCGGTTTTTTGCACTACATTTTTGCCAACATTTCTTCTTCGTATTTTTTATTCTCCACCTTGCTCATCGTGCACGGCTCAACCCGCGTATTCACAAGATTCATCCCCGGCTTTCAAAGTTAATCGGCGGTGGGGCGAGCGAAAAAACGACAGGGGGCCGTTGTTTGAGAGGTTCCACGAGCTGACAGCGGTGCTTCTATGGATGCCTTGTGTCTCCTTGTAGCTCGAAAATGGTCCGAAAATTGTCCGAAGATATTGTCAACTGCTGGAGATGCTGGAATTTTAGAATATCCAGTCCATCAGTATCACCATAATAAAGCGTCGTCAACATCAACCTACAAGTAGGGCCCTGCTTAGATGACACAGATTTCGCAACGTACATACATGTATCCTTACAGTATGTACGCCAATTGCACCGATGTCATCTGTCTTTGTGTATCTGCTCAAGCGTTGAGGCCATCTACAGACGCATCTGGCCTGCTGGGCCTGGAATCAGAGTGACACAGGGTCCTGCGATCTTCCTATGTCGTTCAGTTATGTCACCAGACAATAGCCAGCTAATATACAATAGTCGCATACACATAGTCTTTCATTTCTGGAACTGTATGTGTGGAAGGATCGGGCGAGGGCATGCCCCATTTTTCCCAACACGCGACCCCGTATAGCAACTCAACAAGCCCCAAATTTCCTGTTTCACATTCTCTGCTGTCGACGTGCTTCTATCCCCATCTGTCAACACTTCCACCCACACAGCTGCTTACTAACACATAGCTTAATCCGCACAAACTTTCAATCCCCACCTATATGCCACATGGGGACGAGAGTGCTGTAGGGTGTGAAAAACATGACAGTGGCACTTGTGTGGTGGAGACTTACTGCATGCCACAGTGGCGGTGTCAGCTGCGAAAGTCGCCGAGTCTTTGTGTCAAGTGTCAGTATTTTTCCGTGGACCCTGCTTTTCGGGGCTCGGCACTTTTGCAATCGCCGGACCCAAGTGACACAAACATGAAACGGCACAAAAGCAGGGTAATTGAAATCCAAAGCGCAATAAAAGTAAGCAAAAATAAGGCTTTTGATCACGTGAAGAGAGAAATGAAGCGGCCGTCTGATTGGCCAAAATATAGATAGCGGTGTGGAGAGGTCCACAGACACGATACAGCGAATCCAAGGGTACCATTGGAATCGTGAGAACGAGGAGATTCCAACGGTACCAATTAACCCCCCTCTAGCAACTTTTTATCTTCTAAAACTCACATTTCCCACTCCCCCTTGACATCCTGCATCTCAGTACCAGAGATACACACTGCTTGGACCTTCTGTAAAGCCACGTGTCCACTCACCTGGGTCGTCCAAAGAGCCATCTCCTTAACCACCGTCAAGAAGACTCAACTTTAGAGGTTCGATTCATCGTCTAATTCTTCCCAATGGAGTAAGATGACCTACACTGACCGAGGGTTTTGCTTTTTCCTGCCTTGCATTTCCCTGTTTGTCGAACTTAGATACGGCCCGGGCTGTTAGAAGCGGGTTGCGGGCCCCTGGAGCAGTATATTCGTGGCATTCTCTCTCGTTTTGTGTGTCTGTTTTTGCGTGGTTTTTGGACCGCGATTTTTCCGTTGCCGGGCAACGCCGGAGTCTCGGTATCTTTTCATTGCGTGGGTGCACTCGTTCCATGCAGATTAGACGACAAATAGGGTTTTGTGCGATTCGTTCCATTTCATTTCTGTGTCTTTTGTGTTTTTGCGAAAGCCGATTTTCCTCGCTCCATTTTGCAGTTTCCCACTTTGCGCTTTTGCACTTTGTCGACTTTGCGTCTTAGCCTTTATAAAACCCTTTTTTGGCTCAGAGTTGGATGAACCCAATCCCCAATAAGCATTCGTCAAATAAAGTTGCTCTAACTAGGTTTTGGGTGCAGCGATTCTGCAGAACCGGGCCGTGTACCCTGAGTAGTAATTCCCTGTTCAAAGCACCAAAAATGCCGGAAATAAAATTTGGACTGGATAAATCGACTCAGCGCACAAAGACAAACACAACCATATACTCCACTTGCCCACAGCTGCATTTCTGACGCCCCCACAAGATCCCGACAGCCCTCACAGCTCCCATATATATATCTCCAACCATATCCTCCCTGTTGACCACAATGGACTACCACAATCCCCACTCTGATCTTTTCCAAATGGCCACCGAGCCCTGGTGCGACGACTACGTGGCCCAATACGGCAACTCCATGCAGTACCCGGCCTCCAACTCCTTTGCCTACAACCTGCCCTACGATGACCCCCAGATGAGCCAGCCGCAGGTTGTTAGTCAGCAGCACTCATCGGCGCAGAACCTGGGGCTGGGGCAAACCACCAGCCACGTGACCTCCCAGTCGCACGTGACCCCACAGATTGCGCACGTGACCCCCAGCCACCACCACAACAACTACTCCATCATCCAACAATCGCCGCTGCAGCACCAGCAGGGCCACAGCACCAGCACCAGCACCAGTCACGTGACGACGCAAAATCACAGCAGTCACGTGACGACGCAAAATCAGCAGCAGCCACAACATGCGCAGGCGTCCAACTACCAGCTGTATTCGTCGGTGCAGGTGCCGTATGAAGACGTCTATCTCGACACTTCGTCGTCTTCGGCCTCCGACTACCTGCTGACTCAGCCGTACATGGAGGCCGTCACCTCGGCCACCACGTCTCCTTCCGACTACGACACTCCCCACAATGCATCTTCGTCGTCGTCGTCGGTTTCGGTGGCTTCTCGGAAACAGCCCGAGTCTCGAATGTCTCAGCCGGAGCTGTTTTCGCGCATGGGCTTGTCTCACGACCCTGAGGAGGCCCGAAATCGCGAAAACCGGGTGCTTTCGCTGCTCAAGTCACGTGGATTCAAGCTGGGCGAACAGACGTGGATCAGAGACACCACCCCGGCGGTGAGACAGGAAATCGTGGACTTCATTCACGCCTCCACGGTGCAGGAGTACGGATACTCAAAGTACATGATTGAGGTGGTGATCAGACGAGCGTGCTATCATCTGATGCAGGGCCGATTGCGCCGAATTAGACGGGCCCGAAAGTCCAAGGGGAATTAGTGGTAGCAGAAACAGTAAAAGAGGGGGACTGAAGGACTAAAGAGAACTGAAGGACTGAAGAGGACTGAAGAACTGGAGAGGTCCTGGAGAGGAACAGAAACTTGAAGAGTCAAGAGGGGACGGATACATAAGTCTTAATTTATACTAACGATAATGACAAGTGGTAATAGGTGTATATGGGACTATTAGGGTATGTACCAAGTGGATAGACATTAATATTAGAGAACTACTTGTAGGGAGATGTGAAGAACATGTGCAGTTCGAGTGTTGTTTTATTCTTCTCTGTGTTTTCTTCTCTCTTTTTTTCTCTCTTTTTTCCTCTCTTTTTTCTCTGTTTTTTTCTCTGTTTATTCTTGTCTGTTCATTCACACCCACCCATTACGTGCCTCTACCAACGCGTAAACAACACTGAGAAGTTCAAAAGGACGTTTAGAACGATCCACCGACTCTGAGGAACCACCCATCGACTCTCCACGTCGTCTTCTCTTCGATTGCTCGCTTGCTCGTGTTCGAAAATTCTCACAAAAAGCAAATATGCTGAAAACGATACAAACGAGACATTTCTATGAGGACCAAACGACCCACACGCTACAAAGAGACCCTTCATCGCCTGTTTTAGACCCAGTTCTAGAGCTTCACCCTTTTTTCGTCTTGGTAGGCACCCCTGTACTACGATGCAACTAAGGGGGTTCTAGTCGCTGAGATTCGAAAGTCTCGTGAGTACAGAGAGTCCGAGGGGACGCTAATTCGCAGTAGCGCAGCTGAACAAAGCGTTGAGCAATGTTTCAGATGAATTAGTTGGGTAGCTATGGCAGGGTGAGCCGTTGTTGTGGCTCAGAAGTTAGTATGTATAAACGAAGCACGGACAATTATCGAAATCTAGACCGTCTCGTGACCAATAGAAGGAGGGTCACTTGGGAACATTTTCTTTGTGGTTTTCAGACTCTCAACTTCTCCACTTTGTCACTGTTCTCGTTCTCTCACTTCTTCTGCATGAACCTTGGGAACAGGGAATTTATGAAAAGAAAGAGTGGTACGAGGAGTTCGACGCATGCAATAACATTCCACGGACATTTAAACCCACCTGCTTCCTTCTCTCAAAGTCTTCATACAGCTTCTGAAACACCTACCAAGCACTTTTTCGACGACTTGACCAAGTGTGTCATAAACAACTGAAAGAGAACTAACAAGACAAATGACCTGGGCTCAAGTATGCTTGTTTTTAGGGTGGCCAAGGTAAATTTTGGAATGGAGACGCTTCCATAAACATGCAATAGTTGGAATACCTATGCCTACAAGTAATAGAAGATGCAAGGGTGGGTATAAAAGGCCTAGAAGACGTAGAAGAGGCTGGTGAGGTTCACAGTGAGGTAGTGTCAAGTGGCTTGGAGTTCTAGACTGTGTTTCAGGTTTAGTAGGCGGCTCAAAATGGGAAAAACGAGGGAAAGTGGTGTTTGCTTAGTCACCATGAAATTACGAGTATACTGTCAATTGCGTCCGGAAGTTTTTAGAACGGATATGGGAGTCATTGTTGGTATTTCTGTTAACTCTGTCGCGTGACTGCTTCTTTATTCCTTCTCAAATACTATGAGGTGTGTTTTTCGGATTTTGATAGACAAAAAGCAATCTGTGCATTCCAGAGACATGTGGGAAATGTGGGATACTGGAGGGTGATGGTTTCTGCTCTTCATTCCAGCTTTTTCCCGTTTTTTTGTCACTGTTTTTGAATTATTCGGCTAAAAAACAACTTGGTGGAGATATTTTAATCGTGGTGAACTCCTTTGTTGGTCACCTGTTCAGTTAGCACTTGTATCGCAATATGTCGGCGTTATCGTTGTAACATCGTGGGTATTAGGACAGTGAGGGAGTGTATTGTTCTACAAGGAAAGGAGATACTGGCATTTGAGTGTTATACGAGGCTCGACGAGCTTGTATCAATAGGGTGTCGTCGTATAGGGGGTCGTATTCTGAATTATCGCCGCTATTAACCTACTTGCACGCCTCTTATTCGACGAAAGCCCTTCTGCAGGTTATCATGCATAATCTGGTGGGTAACCAGAGTCGAGAAGTCGAGTTATTTACACCTAGACGACATGGAAGGTCACGTGAGTATATCTATGAGCACCCAGGGGTAAGACACTGTTCTTTTCTGTGCAACACCCAGACGTCAAAAATACTTCGACAACTCAAGCAGTGTCCAAATGTGCAATTTCGGTGGCAATTGTGATGACAACATGTGACTGTCATTGATCTCTGGACCATTACAGACAATGAGGTGGTATCTGGGGGCCTGTCTGGTGCCTCGAATCTGAATTTCAATGTGACAACTGTTCAAAAGAGTACATACTGTTCACTCCTATCTTCCAATACAATGAAGGATGGTCCAGATACTTGTACATACATCCTGAGGGCCAGATAATCATGCCTATAGGTACACCAATGCCTATACCACGGGTAGCTTGACTACTGATGTAGGACAACGGCCTCACATCTCATTCATCAGTGAGACACGGATATCTCGGGAGACACGGGTTGTGGCAGCCATGGCCACGGCTCGAGGCAGCCGCATCTACCGAGAAAGCGGACTCTTGTCGGGCTCTCTTAGCTTGTGCAGCACGTGCGCATCTCTCTCTAGTTCCTCTTCTCCACCTTCATCGCTAGTCTGAGCGGTGTAGGTTTAGTGTGGTTGCGTCCTCCTTCTCGTCGTTTAGCGCATCTAAATTTTCTCCACACACACTCGTTTTCATAAAACAATAGTTGTTGTTCTATAGTTATGAACTTTTCCCGATTTTTTTTTCTTTTGACAGCATGTGGCGTGATGGGAAGAATGATCGACATGAAGGACTACAGGCAGTGTTTCACGGAACATGACATACCCACGGAGAAGGACAGTACAAGTACAGTACAAGTACAGTACAGTACAAGTATCCTCTAAAGACGGACTTCGGTCTTTTGTTTTGGCCGATACTACTGCGAGATATGTCGGCTTTTGCCATTAATCCCGTCGTCTGCCCTGGAGTCGGTTCAAGGGCTTTTTTTCGGTTTAAAATGGGTTCCTTGATGGGCCTAAACGGTGCAGTGGTCGGTTTGATAGAAGGACCAGTGCTCGGTACCACTTCCCTTTAAAGAGAGGAACGATATTTACCGAGTTTTTCTCCTTTTCGTAGATATCCGCCTCATTTTCATTTGTTGAGTTTACTTGGAGGCTCAACTATTTTACTAGGAGTACGTCTTTTCAAGCCAATGAGATTGTGCTTATCAAAAAACTACCAGGAACTCGTTTAGACTCGAGAGCTTCTAGTTTGGCCTATTGTGGTCCTTCTGATTCGCCTGGCACGAGTACAAGTACAATGTACCTGTCTCCACTTGGACTGTCTACTGCAGCTAAAACTTGATTGTGGTTGGCTCAAAAAAGTCGACTTAACTGCATTGTGTGTTTAGTGTGGATTGTGGGCCTCGGCTAATGTTGGGGGGTTGGGTGGGGGGTTAGGTTGGTTTGTTGACATGAAGCACTGAGGTGAAAAAAAAAAAAAAAAAAAACATTATTTTTTCCGACTTTTTATTTTTTCTTCACATGGGAAGTGTCTTCTCTACCACCTCATCACTATACGATCGTGTACGTGATATTTATGAAAGGCTGTTGAGAATAAAGTTGAAGCGGCTCAAGCTGTCAAAAGGCTTCTAACGTGTCTCTAGAAGGATGCACGAGGTGAAGAAAATGTATGTCCATGTATGGCAAGTGCCGAAACACGGTCCATTAGATCTCCTGGGCATTCAGCCACTTGGGCCATGTGTGCAAGGTAAACAGACGTGTCTCAGTTTGAGTTAAGACAACTTCATTGTAAAAAAATACAGAAAAAAAAATACAGAAAAAAGAAGGGGGTTCTGGTTTCTGGTTTTGTCGTGTAACCCATAACAACTTATTTGAAAGCTCCTTCACTGTTTCCACACTTTTTTCACTCTTTGTTGAAATCTTCGGGATGACTTCGGAACCTAAAATGCAGAAGATGCCGTCTAAAATAATCGAAGACGGAACTAGTCTCGAATGACTCTGTGGACCAAAATAGTGGACCAAAATAGATGGCTTCATGCGGGCGACGATTGGAATGGTTCTTTTTAAAAGCCGTTTGCAGATCTGGTGGGCAGGTGGGCAGAGGGATGGGTGGAAGGTTAAGAAGGGTTTAAGTATTTTGTTAAGAAAACTAAAAAGACTGAAAAAAAGCTATCTGTGGACATGAGGCCTGGTTGGTGTTTATCATTACAAGAGACGCAAAAAACAATGTAAAAGCACCGTCGTTAGCATCTTCTTATACAGCTGTAGTGTCATCATGTGATGTACTAAACACACTGAAAGCTTTAGCGTCTCTAGCCTCACATGAACCTGTGCTAACACTTCTGGTGGTTAGTACTCTTCTGCAGTCTACGAGGAGGGTAAAAGAACCTGTGTATATACACTGTCATTGAAGCAGTACGGCTATCTGTGTTATGTGCAGCCATCCCGAGTAGCCTGCCTTTCTGTGATGACCTTTCTGTGGTGACTACAGTGTACACTACAGGTATGGGCCTTTCACATTTCATCTTAGAAAAATGTTCAAAGTTACTAAGAGGGGACCCTTATACCATATCTCGATGGGTCTAAAGTCAAGGATCTCAGAAAATACAGTCCCAGTGTTTCTCGATTTTCAGACGAACATGCGTTCTTCTACAGACATCTGTACAGTATGTACTCTGCAGTTTCTCCAACCATCTGTTAGTTGCATTTCTGTGCAGAACTTCAGTGAGATCTCAGGTTGTTGGACGACAAGTTGGGACGTCGGGATTCTCACAAGTTGCTTTTTCTGTTGAGCTATGGCCTAGCACGAAAGAGCGATATCGGCAAAAGCCACAGACAATCGACTAGGTACAATCGCAGTGACTCACGCGCATGGACACTAACACGCTTGGCTAAGAGTCAGTCTAATGCTCAAGGGTCAAATGTTGAGCTATGCACGAACTACAGTACAGCGTGTAGTCATATGACAAGTGAGGAATGAACATGAAGGGATCTTTCATACTTGTACAAGTAGGAGAGTCTTATGGAAGTTAGGGGAACATTATGAAGTGTTATTTCAGAAGATTGGCTCTTCACACATTGAAAAGTACAAGTAGATGTTTTCCTCTTGCTATTAAAGGGCTTCATTGAACACTTTGCTGACCTCACATCTCCTCCACCTTGCTCTTAGTCTGTCCAAATCTGGTCATGTTAAACGAGAGCGTTAAAAAGGTGGGGTTAGTACGAGTAGCCAAGCATGGTAGTGGAAGGGCTGTCTAGTGCTACTTGTAGTTATAGCGCACACATGACCGCAGTAGCACCACACCTCGTTTTAAGCCCGATGCACCGTTAGATCATCGAGTTTTGAGAGATGGTGGAGGTCACTGTAGCGATTGTAGTGTAGCACTGAGGTGTAATACTTTGTAGAACGAGTAGGGGTGTTTGTATGTACCAGTCAGGAGAAGATAACATCGTGTATATCTGCAAGTCAGAATGAAGCCCGAAAAACCTCCGAAAAGAGGGATAAGTGGACCAAATGAAGGCAACAGTTCACCAGACTGGACTGGTCCTCACGTTGGAGAACTCCAGGATCTTCAAGAGCAAGTACTTGTACTCATACGGACCAAATAGCACCCCTGTGTCCATAGCATGCCGCCTCAATCTCTCAGAAGACACATTCCAACTCAAACTCTCCTATTTGGCGTTCGTATTGTATCGTACTCGCTACTGATGATAATCATGAAGCTGAGCCAGAAACAGGAGCTATTGAGATGGTGCTTTTGTGCGATGGTGAGGTGTAGAAGATGAACATTGGTTCTGCTTTGACAACACCTGTACAGTACAAACGAATACAGTGCAACAACTTGCACAAGTAACCTGACTCTCTCACACACACACCTTGACCCTTTGACGCCTCACGTATAGCACATGTAACTTTCAGGCTACAGTATTGGAGCAGGTTGTACGGTCAATTGAGGTTAACGACAGTGGTGAGAGCAATGTCTGAGGCCCTGGACACCATGTGCAAGTCTTCTGAGCACCTTCCGCACGGCGGGAATTACTTCCTATCTGCTCGTTTTCCAGAATGATAGACTTCTCATCATGTTTCAGGATGGTCCACAAACAGCCATATTTGCTTTTAAATTCTTCCTTTGCATGCCTACGATGTTCATTACATATTTGTATACATGGAAGGAAACTCGCTTATGGCAATCCATCCTTCAATGGTGTCAATTACTCCGCTTTCTCATACCCATAAGCCACAGACCGCACTTGTCACAACCGTCCAAGCTAACATCACCAGAAAGACTCTTTTAACATGTCCGTGTTTGCATACGGGGTTCGCTTCCCTTCTAAACCTCACCATTTAGATTTTGCTCGTTTTGGTTCCATGCACATCATCTGGAGAACTATACGTGGTTATCACGACGCAAAAAACGCTGTGGAGGTGCTATAACGACGGGAATAGCACGGAAATGTTCGTCTAGTCACAGGGAATCTGATCATCAACTCCGTATCGCTCCATCTCCATTATTTCGCCCTCCACAAGCTTCCGTCGGAATCCACACTTACCACACTCTATTTTACCTCCCGCCACCTCAATCGCTTCACCAGCCCTTTGTTTTCCACGTAGATGGCGCTTCTGTGAGTCCCTTGCTGAACTCCAATTTCCGATTACTCGCGTCCCTGTCGTTTTGTGTCCCAAACGAGCTTTTGTGTGCCCAAAAAAGAAGACACAAACCCCAGCCCTTTGCTACACCGTCAAGCCGAAGCCCACTCCATTAAGATTGACATAGGGATCTCCACTAGGAGTGACACTCACGTCTGATCAACCTAGGTTATATGCCGAAAGCCGGATTATGTAATAATCGTTTTTTTTGCACATTTTTCTTTTTTTTTCTTTTTGTGTCACTTGGGTCATCTCATAGTGTGGGTCACCAACCACGCTGACTAAGCCCTCCGACCTCGTGTGGAACAAAGAGAACCCTGTTTGACACTTGGGATTGTGAGACAAAGGTGGCGAGCTTAAATAAGATTTAGGTTTGAGTATCGGAATCGAAGAGAGAGAGAGAGGCACACGGAAGAGAGGCAAGAAGAGAAATTCTTTCGGGGTTAGGGGAGGGTTTCACAATCTGTGACCCACTTTTAACACAGATAAAGTCGATTACCAGCATCTGGTGAGTGGCTACGATGAACACAGGCAAATGTTAAAGGTTAAGGGAGTTGCGTAAATAAGAATTTTGGTGTTTTTCGGAGGAATTGGTGAAAAATGACGGAAATTGCCAGTTAATTGTAACATGTTTGACAAGATAGTGGAATAAAGGCAATGTTACTCTGTTTCACTCATTATAGGTGAAACAGTGTCTCGTTGATTTCTCTTGAATTATATTTGATTTAAACATTATTTACTCTATTTATTCAGCATCTGACCCTCCTCTGAAACACACAAATTGTGGGGATAATCAAAACAATAAAGGCAGATGAAATGGCAGGGACCGAATTAAGGATTATGTATTTTTATTTTTTTGTGCGAAAATCGCTCCAAGTGGCGCATATTAGCGTTAATATTTTCTCCACAGGGATAATGCACAGTGACTAGACATTTGGGGGTCACGAGAAAACAATGGAGAAGGATACGCGAAAGTTCCACTAATTATGAGTAGCAACCTACAAGAGCTATCTTTGGCCTTCTCTTTTAACCTCAAAGAAGTAGTCATCTTTAGTCAGGGCAAAAAAAGTCGGATAACTCTGGATCCACAACAGCTATTGCCATGAGACCTGTACCATTCTGTTTCCTGCACGATTTCAAACACATACATGTACTCCTTTTCGCTACAGCTCAATTATAGGCGCGGCAATTCTACTCGGCGGGCTCCGAAAAGTGTGCTTAGTCAGCGGGAATTAAGCTGTGGCCTTTGAGGTTTGAGCTTGTCGGCGTTTGCTCTGAGAAACGGCGATTTTTGGGGTTTAATAAGACGTGGGTTGGGGTAATATTGGTATCATTGTATTCTTTGGAGTCAGGAGATCATTCCCATGTGCTCCAATTTCCTCCAGCTCTTCTCAATTGCATTTTATCGCGGTTCTCGTTTAGGCCTGCCGTCCCGGTTACAACAGCCGGTCCACTAGAGTTGTTGACTAGGTTAGGCTATACGAACAGCAAATTAAAGGTAGATTGAGGTAAAGTCAAGTAAATTGCTAAATTCCGGTTTGTAGTGATTTTCGAGCCTGGAGAAATCGACGATGAAAACAAGAAACGACAGGCTATCAGCTCTCTTGCAAGGTGCAGAGGAAGGCATAAGAACGAAGGCACGTGACGCAAAAAGTAACTGGAGTCCCAAAGGTGGGCATGATAAGTAGATGGCGGCATTTTAAAGTCGTGTCAGGTGGGGGATGGTGTGACTTTGATAACACAGTGAGCAGGAGGCTGTGTACCATGTCACAACACTGAAACCGTCTCTGTGTGTCACATCTGCTTCCCCTCATTTGCACCCCCTTTCACAGGCCCGTTACAGGCTATTTTGCATGGTCCATGTCTCTGTTGCCAAAACTAAACTCCGGAGAGTTCGGAGATAAGCGTGACTACCGAAATTCCGATCGAGCTACTGTGTGCCAGTACAAGTAGGCTAAATAAGGTGCCGAGGACCTGTCTAAACCCGAGCGAAACACCTTGTTTCATTGTTTCTCCAAGATACAGTTCGAGAATCATAAGTGTGATACATAGGTGACGGTATGATAGGAGAGCAGCAAGACACTCAAGTATGGATTTTGCTTGCTATAGAGTGAGTCAGGTGAGTTGCTTGACTTTCTGAGAATTCCCCAGTTGCCTGAACCTCTTCCTTGCTATATATATTAGTCATCAAGCACCCTTATTAAATCACATTCGGAGATAACTTACCAAAGGAAACGGCACTAGATGAGCTAATAAGGGAAATTGTTCCGTCACGTGATAAGATGTCACGGGAGTGTTTTTTGAACACAATCACGTGACTCGCAGAAGCCGGGAATGTCGTTTTTCGAAGAGTTGCTTCTAGAAAAATCGCTTCATCAGACTTGTCCATCGCCTGCGCCACAGTAGATTGTGTTTATGCGTCTGAAACGCGACCCTTGCAAGAAAGCGGGAAAAATAAATGCATGGGACAAGTACAGGGTCCGGATCTGTATTCAGAGTGATAGTTTATGTGGAGGGGTATGTGAGTCCAGGGATTTACTGGATATTGCACGGGTCTACTTGTAGTGCCACTCGTATTTTCTTATTAATGAGACAGCGATACGAAGCGAATGAGAATGCAGTGCAAGCGAGGTAGAGCACTTGACTGTGTGGTTGTGGGTGCTTATGTAAGCAACCGGTACGAGAATGTGAGCCATAGTGAGGGAAAATAGTATGGATGAACGGTGGTGGATTTCGTTCATCTTATCTCACACGTACCGGTAGTTGAAGCCGTACTTCAGTCTTAACTATAAGTCCAACTATTAGTAATCTTATTAGTTAGAATTAGTTGACACTTTGTTGTTTTTTTCTCGATTTGTATGACAGGTATGACAGGGCAGTGCTGACCAATTCTTGCTTTAACAGAGGACATCAGTAAACCTTGCTTTGAAAGAAAAAGCTCAATTTGAAATACCTCTTCTACGGTTATCTCCTGCCACGTACAGAACTCCAAGATCGTTTCTTTTTATCTAAATACCTCGGCAAACATCGTGGGCTGAGAACTGTATTGGCCAGGAGTTTTGCCGAGAGAGCTAGAATGTATAAACGCCGTCTATGATAGCACGTGGGCATAGCACACGGCTGTATAATTCCGGTTGGCTTTTTTTCGGATCAATTGGTGTAAAAGCCGTTCCACGGATGTCTCAGTGAAAGGACTAACTACAAGTATGCTGCTGGTATTCACAAAGTCCATTTTGACATTTTGTGTGACTAATAAAAGGCTAGCAAATGAGGGTTTATCTTCTTGTGAATTGGTTCATGCCATCCACAGAGTGGCTTATGTTGAAGTGTTCAACTAATGTCTTCATTATTTTAAAGTTGTTGGGGATTTACTTGACATTTACTTGAGAGCGACTTGGTGAGACTGTTTTAGACTCAGACTCAGATAATGCAAGAGCATGCATAATCCAAACTTTGGTGTTCGACTTTGGCACAAGTAACAGACGTTAGAATGGGTCTTTGATACTTGTCTCGAAATATGGCTAAAAGAAGACCGAGTTGTCTGAAATCTGGATGTTCGTTTTGATTTTTTCGACACAGAGCATCCTCATGAGCTTGAGGATGAGAACAGGTCTATGGATTATAACATCAAATTTGGTTGACCATGATACTTGTACTTGTACTTGTAGCATCAGGAATTTTCAAGACAATAAAATATCTGAAAGCTCTCTTGCTCACAGTTTCCAGCTTTCGGATTCTACTTGTAGAACTATTTCTTCAGTCTTCTGAACGGTGCTTTCAACCCAAAGCTCAAACTCACCTAGATCTAAACTAACACTCAACCAACATAATAATTTTACTTGAGACAGCCAGTTGAGTCTACTTGTAATTGTACAAGTACTTAACAGCCCTTTTGTAAATGGACTACAATTAGTTTCCCTTGCCTTCTTGACACTGTCAGACTTTGAATAAATATAATCGCTTGACTGGTTGTTCCACTGAACTGCTTCAAAGGTTCATAGTCACACTATGTTACAAGTATCACAATGATGGTTCACACCAACTAAATACACTTGTAGTTCTTTTAAAGCTCTCTGGAATTTCACAGGCTACGAGCATCAGGGCTCATGGAGTCTCTGAAACCGAATTATTACTGTCATCGTACCTCAGTCTCTGTACTATCTGAGAGTACGACCTAGAACTGTTCAAGTAACAATTTAGACCGTTCATTCGGTTGGTACTCAGTGAATGATGTCCAAGGAGGCCATGGATGAACTTGTTGATACTCACTTGTCACATTCGTGGTCAACACCAGACGGTTGCTTAAATGAGCTGGCAGAAGCAGTTGTCGAAGAAGGACTGACTCTAGAGAGCGTTGAGACAGCTCTGGGGGAACTTCTGTGGTCGTTTAGTGCCGTTCCAGAGCTGTCATGACTGACATGGTGATGGGGGAAAAGTCGTGGAAAGTGACAGAGGTGTTGTTCTTGACAAGAGCATGTGTACGACGTTCTCCTTTTTGTACTCACATAGAAATTGATATGAACCCGATTAAGATACAGATTTTACCATATTGTAGATTGTAGACATGTGTCCTCGACATGTGTGTCAACTCCTGAAAGATAAAAATAGATTGTGCTTCAGACGGCTCGTATGGGGTGACATTTTCAAGGAGTAGGAGAGACGAGTTCTGTATTTGAATACGGTACAAGAATCCAGATTACTATTCAGTACAAGTAAACAACAGATGGCCAGGAATGACCCCCTGAGAGACCAATAGCCACTCATCCAACCTGACACTGAAACAGAGCTTGACTGCTCTTTCACATGGCTTCCTCTCCGGGCAAAGATCGGAGGAAGCAGCATGGGGCTATAGGTGATGCAAGACGACCGCCTGGATTGCACAGCCTGGAAATGCGTCCGTTTTACGGCCCAGTGTACAAGTACATTGCATCTGAATACAGGTATGTACTTGAACACCAAATGATACATGCTTGTACAGTACCTACCCTTGACACCACATGACAGGGCCGTGTATCCGGTAAACGCGTAACCGAGCGGTTCTGCACCTGGGTACAGCTGTACATGGTGGCCACTTGTTTGATAGACGGCAGAGATGATTAACGTGGTGGACCTGACATGGCTCATGTACTGGCCATCACTTCGGCAAGGTGGGTGGATCAAGTGGCGGTATCTCGGTCTGTGTGTAGATCCGCCGCCTGCCTCTACGGGCTCCCGTTCCGGCTTGTGCGATTTTTTCGTATTTTTCCCGCCAATTTCCAATGTTATTTGCCATTTTTGAGCGCGATACTGCTAAAATTCCCTAAACCGCTTAAAACTAACCGAATCTCGCGGACGGAGATCGCCTGCTCGGTGACCTGCTGTTGCTCGTCGTTGCTTTTTGCACAGTGCTTTTTTTCCGCCAGAAAAAAGCAACGACTGCACTTTTTCAGGAGTCCGAAACCTAGACCTGCAAACGGCGGAGGGTACATGGAGAGACAGAGTAGTGGCTGGGCCAAAAAAAAAATGGCCTGATGTTTTGTCCGCTTGCAGAAATAAGGTGTCCGACCTTCCACTAGGTAAGGGTCCGATCATATGCGTTAATACAAGACTTGAGTGTGGAGGTAGGTGCTGTAGGGTGGTCCGCACGCGTTTCTTTTTCAGCAGCAGGGAGACGTACTTGGGCTGGGACTCGAGTTTTCTTTTTTCTGGGTATCCCAGCGGGAGTCGTACAGTAGTTCTTTTTTCTTTTTCCAAGTCGCCGGTTTTTTCTTTTTGCTCCAGAGAGGTTTACTTTTTACAAGCTGTGCCGTTTGCCGTCAGTACTGGAGAGCCATAAATGCCATAAATGAAGCGGAAAAAGCACTTGCAGGCTTCCAAAGCACCGACTTTATGCAGGCCCAGGGAGCTCATGTAGATATAGATAAGCCACGTGACTGGATGGGGGTGGTTGTAGCAGGCCCAAAATGATATAGATTCGTCAGCTGTGCACTTTTGAAAGACATTGAACCCGTAAAATTGACCAATTGACCCCATATCTGTGAAATGCCGTCTCCACTCTCCATGCTATCTACTCTGTAATATAACCGGATCATCAGTTTCAAGAAACGGCCATCGCTGCAAGGCTTTGCACGTATACAGAAATGTACAAGGATGTACAAGTATAAATGAGCAAAAAACTGGGCTGCACCGCTAGGATTGCTGGTTATGTGAAATCTATCATACGGGAAGGGCGTGGTTCAGCCAGAAAAAGCAGGTTACATCCTATCTGGCGGTTTTTCAAAGTTCGCCGTAAAAAACTCGATTTATGACATATTCAAACACAGACTACGTCAATAAAAGTGCAGTCTTCCAGGGTGTCCGCTGGTGAACTCCTTTTGGTTGCTTGCACATTTATTGCTCTTTTTCCACGATTTTCCACTTGCAGTAAGACAATTCCAATTTTAATCGTACAAGAATGCCGAAACACGTCCATCGGCTGATAATATGGCTGCCTAACAGAGTCTGTTACAGAATCACGGGAGAAAGGTCCTTGTTCTATTTCCGTCTGGTAGGTTTCGGTTAGGAGCTGTATGTCTTTTAGAGCGACACCGACTTCAAATATGTATGAGGAGTGGGATATTCAATAAATCGTCATGGGGACTAAATCAATTTGTTTTTCAAAATTCTAGGAGTCTGATGGTGCTGTTTTTTATCTTCTACGACAATTGTATCACGTTCTGTTGCAAAAAGTGATAGTCTGATTATACATCACAAAAAATAGTCTAGAGCAAGAACTAGTCATTTCATAGTGAGCAAGAGCCATTCGGGTATTTTAAGACACTCTTTTTATCAGTTCTGGCAACTTCCTGTGTTCTTACTTCTTCTCTACAACTTGTTTCATCGATATTTCGGCCTGGCCCTATCAGCACATCTAGGAAAAATGTTTACCTGGCAATTTCAGCATCAAAACAGCTAGCAGACTTCTTGATACTCATTCTAAGCCTTTAATGAGCGTTATCATGAGATTTTTGTTCTTCAATCCTTGTGAATTCTGCCTCTACACGGAGTTGTTGCAAAAAAGTGTGTCTGAACAACAGGTGTCACTAATGAAGTCAGTGAGTATGATAAATACAAGAAACTTGGTTGAATGTTGACAGTTGGAGCTCTCCTGGTCTAGACAGAAGTTCTTTATCTTTTCTGATGTCTTCTTCATCAGTCTTTGAAGCCACACCAAACATCAGGTTAATGCAGAAAGTCCATTTTTCAAGCACCATGGGAATCCAGTAAATAACAGGTCTTCAGAAGACGATAGATTCATATTATTTTGTGTTTTTCGTGTTGCTGGAAGCGCTCAATCCGAGTTATTTTGATTTTGTTACTGAAAGTCCAATTCTGTGCTTGATGTGTACAATCACGACACGAGTATAATACTGTAGTAAGAGCACTGCAGAGTTCCTCTATTGACTTCACTGGTCTAAATGAACCTTTTACTTGACTCTAGTAAATTTCAGATATCTCCAAGAGCCTACATCTGGTTTCACTGAAATTATTGCATTATTGGTATAGAATGGAATTAGCAGTCTCTGAGGATTCTGGTGTGAGAATATACTTAGGTATGTACTGTAATACCTAATTATCAGTTGAAAATATCATTGGGAGCCACCCAAGCTCTAAGATTGCTACCTAAGCAGCACGTGTCTTCCTTTAAAACGATGACTATTTGAGAATGGCCGAGTAATGTACTG
This sequence comes from Yarrowia sp. JCM 30696, assembly GCA_001600535.1. Lineage (NCBI taxonomy): Eukaryota > Fungi > Ascomycota > Dipodascomycetes > Dipodascales > Yarrowia > Yarrowia sp. JCM 30696. The sequence goes on along the minus strand of BCKG01000003.1, from coordinate 1,195,405 downwards.
TACCAATAAAACCAAATCCCTTTCTATACACACTGTTCCTTGCATTCTTTCAGAATCTACAAACAGTCTCAATGTACCAATTGAGTGTTCTTTTCGCTTTGTTCGGATGAGATGAATATGTTTCCAAAAATCGCTGTATTTCTACTTCTTTCAGGGAAATATATATAATAATGCTACTTTATGCGTATTATATACACATCTGATCCATCTCCAAGCGATTCTTCCATCAAACAACCGATTTATTCCAGAGAAATCGACATACTTTACCTTCTCAACAAAATATTTCCCAATTACTTGATACTACCAACTAAATTTGTTGACAATTAAGGTTCTGCTGACTAATACGCTGACCCAGCGACCTTGGCAAAATAAGCTTTATATTTGAAATTGGGTTTCTTGGTCTAGTTGGTCATGGCATCCGCTTTACACGCGGAACGTCGGCAGTTCGATCCTGTCAGAAATCACTTTTTTTTTCGAATTTGAAAATGCGCAAATTTGTTCTTCTTGTGCGACTGCCTCCATGCATAACGTCGGTGGTTCAGTGTCTTGTAATCCTCAGACGCACTCAACTTAATTGGGAAACCGTGAGCTAAATTACGGCATGGAGGAAATATTTGCCGATAGATGAAGAGATAAGGGCATCTTGGTTTTTAAACAAGCTGGGACGCAGGAAAGTGACCCTTGCAAGACCGGGGGTCTCGAGATCTGAAACACTTGCATGCCCCGATTTGGCAGTCTTTTTTTTTTTTATCTTCACCTCTTCCTACAAGTACCTACTCCTCAGACGCCCTTCATCGCACCAATCCGGCGTCTTTGTTGTGAACCAGTGCCGTGCCTTGTTTTTTTTTGTATGCACTTAAGCGCGGTGGAGAACAAACGCTGAGCGGTTTGTGCAGAGGTGCTGGAGCTAATGGAAAGAGAGAGCGATGGGCGTTGTCAGCATCTGATCGGTACCGTGCTTGTAGATCGTGGTCGAGAAGCGTTTACATGTCCTTTTTGGGGGACTTCTGAAACACCGACTTTGACGTGACGTGTGGCTTACTCAAAAGGAGTCTGTATCTCAGCCATGTTTGCTTTTGGCAGTTGACAGTTGAAACGGGTACGGTAGAGATACGAGTGGATCACTACATACTGTATAGTACGAGTACTCCGTACAAGTCTAGTGCCGAGGTTCCATTCACTTTGACACTGTAGCTACAAGTACGGCACTCATTCCACAAGTCCCGTACAACTTGTAGACTTAAGTGTTGTCAAGGTTGGAAACGCTGCCGTTTGTTATTTGTACTTATCGCACCAATCGTGTGTACATATCGCTATATATGCCATGTGCTTCTGTGAGGCTTCCATCATCTGGACCTTTTTTGGAACACAAGCGAATGACCTTGTCCACTTAACGAGCCCGGTTGTTATCTCGGTAGGTTCGAAAAGCGAATCTCTACCTAAGCGGATTGCATGAACCAGGGTGGGTCAGTACAATGTACAAGTACAAGTACAAACGCCATGTGAAGATGCAGGGAAGTTCTGCGGACCATGAAGAAATACAAGTGCATACTCTTTGTGTCTACTTGTCTACTGTACTTGTCTACTTGTCTGTACGTCTGCCATTAACCTCTTCAAGTCATGTACTCCGTACAAGTACTTGTAGGGCTTTGTGTCGCATCTCTTCTTCATTTGGCCCCACATGGTGCGTGCTCCTAAGCCATCTGTGATACATTCTGGTGCATGTCCCCGTCTGTAGCGCTCGAATAACCTCGGTATTCAAGGTGGGTCCTTGCCGTAAGTGAGCGCTACTTGTAGTAGTGTCGATGAGGTGAACGTTCATTTTTGGTTCGTTTCGTGGATGGAGCGTTGACTTAATTCTCCATGCCCGTTTTCAAAAAGTCGAAAATACAAAAATGGGAAATGCACCAAATGGCATGCCAAGGATACCCTGTTCAGTGAGTCTAGAACTCGCTAATTGACCGCTACCAGACGGTGGGCATGGTTGTTTCGTTGTTTCAGTTGGTAACTCCTCTTGACTACAGGTACAAGTATCACGATTGACTTTTGTACAGTCTTGACCTCTACCAAACGATGGACACGGTTGTTTCAGTTGCGCTCATCTTGGCTATCACGATTGACCTTTGTTATCAGTCAATGTGAGTGTCGGTGGGCAGTGGGTTACAGTACGTATACCGGTACAGGTACTCGTACATACTGCACAAGTGTCTGTATCTAGCACAAGTACACAGGTACCCATACATGTGCTCAATCATCAAGTTGGCATTGGGTTGAATCATCAAGTTCCTCAGTCTTCTGTGTCGCAGTCTTATGTGTCGCAGTCTTATGTGAGTGTGGAGAGTCGTTGAAGAGTGGCTGGAGCCTTAGAAGCCCTAGAAGCCCTGGTGGACTAAGGGCCTGTGGTTTTAGGACTTGATGGACTTTTGTTCTTGTGGCTACAGGACTTGATGAATGATGTCTGACGAGTACGTGCCACATGGATACTCACTACCGGTAGTTAAAGCTCCTACTCAGTCTTTAGCCAGAAGGGGCAACACATTATTACTCCTACTACAGCTTACGGATAATGCCGTTGTTCCTTTTGGTAAATGCAAGCTAGTGAGCGGGAACTAGAGGGTGCCACTTTGAGGTGTGTTCAACAGTAGACGGCCCAATTGCAAGCGCTTGCCGCTGGTTTAGTCTCTGGTACACGCGACTAACGTGCATCTAGTGTCGGTGATGCTGGTGTCTTACTACGGATACTACTGTACTGGTAGGAGACACTTTTGAGCTTCACAGGTTAATATAGCCACCAGCTATCCGCATACAGCTTTCCTGTTTGTTCTGCTCAAGAAGAATTCCAGGCTGTCCGAAAGTCCAACTTGGCTACAGGTTCTCAGTCACTTGACAAACGAACTTCCTCTAACTGACTTTACACTAAATCACTGAGCTATTGTCAGCCAGCCGCTCCGGCAATCAGTGTACAGCATGGAAGACGCGGTTTCTTCATTATACAGCACATGATACTACATCTGTAGAGCTAGACCGTTATGCAACCAGCCTCGCTCTGAAGTGATTGAACATGTTGAACTTGATGATTTGTCGATTTTGAATCATCTATTAGTATTGATATCACAATGGCACTTACCCTCCATACCCCCTCCCCCACCTGCGAGGTAATTGGACTTTTATTACGGTCAAATAATCACGGCCCTTGGCGCTACTGAGTTGCATAATGGACAGACTAAACTAGCATGTGTATTGTTTACTGAACCAGAAACAATGAGCGATTGTATAGACACGTGAGCGATGCGATAAGGTTCGGTTATCGTTATCTAATCTCTTGGTATTGCAAGAGTTAGATCTCGGTAACAGTACACACTGCACTGTATAATATTTTCCGTCGTCATCCCTGAGGCCATAATACAGCGGGGAAAAACCTGGGACTTGCCTGTTGAGCCGCAGCAAGCTCCTCCCAGTAGCTCAGTGCCTTAGATTGAAAAATTGCAGCTAACAATGCCATTACTTTTTAGCATGCGGTTAGATATGTAATACACAGACAATAATAATATTGAGGCTGTATATCACAGATTTGGACGGTTCTGATGCTCACACACTCTTTGCAAAATCATGAGCGATAAAGATGTGGTCAGAATGATCAGCCTACGGCAACATACCCGGCGAGAAAAGGACAAGCTGAAAGGAGTCAGCGGGATTCAGAGTCAAGACCGAGACTTCTACAAGAACATGTTCGAGAACAACTTTCTTCGCGGCTGTTTGAAGCGTGCAAGAGAGGCACACACGCCCAAAATCACAGTCAGGCCGATGAAAAGCAACAGAATCACCGCCAAAAAGACGTTCACAAAACCATTTGTTCCACCATTATTGCACACACAAGTGGTCAACAAACGCACACAGAGTGAAAAGAGCTTCAGCAGACTGGTCTCGAGACTTTTGCCCGAAGTGTCGCTAGTTTTGGTACCCATACTGCCGTTAGAAACTTCGCCTTCGAGACCACTGCCGTTTAGGGAGAGGGTGACTAACATGTGATTAAAACGGAAAGCTGGGCTAGGCGGTATAGACTTATTGGGTAATATATTTGGAATTAGTGAGGTCTTAGTTGTCCTCTTTGGGTGAGTTTGGACTGTCCTAGTTGTATTGTTCCTGACTTAGCAACACACATTTAAGCGACTGTTAGCTATATTTTAGGAGGTATATTTTCTCTGGGGGGCACACTCTGCTGTATATTTCTCTAAATCTGCTCTATATTTGTGTGTATGTCCCATGTCAGCTATCATATCTCGTTCACCAGAGATCGTAGGTAGTCTTAACAAATATCTCAACTAAGTTGGCTTTATCACTTGACAGCTCGCTAAATTTGAAAGCTTGCCAAGAAAATCATAACAAGAAAATCATAACAAGAAAATCATAACAAGAAAATCATAACAAGAAAATCATAAGAAACTCATAACCCCAAGCCTTCAGCACATCTTTCAAGGGATCAGTTGAAAATTTGGTCTGTGAATAAATATTTCCGCTCTCAAAACCTCACCTTAACCCCTTTCAGCTCACTGCTTCTGACCCGTCAGATTCATCTCGCGTATTGTGTTTGTGTCGAGCCCTAACCCCCTGCACGTTTATGCACAACACTGAACGCTAAGTGGATATTTTCTTCTCTCCTCACACGACACAAAATGTCTTCGTCCTCGTCCGATGACGATTTCGGCCCCACCTTGGCCGGAATCAAGCGACCGGGATCCGATGAGGAGCCCCTGGAGTCCAGGAAGCCCAGCAAAAAGTCGCGACTTCGCAAAGTGCAGGAACGAATGATTTTGAAGGGCTCGTTCCCCCAAACAGGAGCTGACCACGCGCATTACAACCAGTCGTTCCAACACAAACACACCGTCACCGGCATCACCGACTGCAGCGGCAGCAAAAAGGATTTCGTCGTTACCTCGTCTGACGACGGAGTTGTCAAGTTCTGGCACAAAAAGGGTCCCCGGAAAGACTTCACCGGAGATGATGACGACATCGACAGTGAGGTCGTCGAGACAACAGGCATCGAGTTTGTCAAGGAGTACCACCCCCACCAGGGCGACATCGTCGACGTCCAGGTATCCAATGACGGGAGACACATGGTCACCTGTGGAGCCGACAAGATGATCAAGCTGTTTGACGTTGCGGGCTTTGATCTGATGAGCACAATCGAGCTGGACTTTGTGGTGGGAAGCGCTGCCTGGATTGATAGACGTGGCTCTTCCCTGCTGGCTGTGTCTGACGATCGCAAGATTGTGATCCTCGATGTGTTTGGAGGAACCACACAAGCAGCGTGCCAGAAGGCCGTCTTCTCGACCCTGCACAGAACCCCAATCATTTGCATGTCATACTCCGCCTCTCTCGAGATTTGCATTTCCGTTGAAAAGAACGGTAATGTGGAATACTGGCGGTATGACGGAGACGAGACCAAACCCCAAGTCGATGGATTCAACCCCCACATGTTCTCTCTCAAAAGTAAGACGGACCTGTTCACTTTCCGCAAGAAGAAGTCAGTGCCGTCTTCAATCACAATTTCCCACGACGGACTCAAGTTTGCATGCTTCACTTTTCCTGACAGACAGCTCTACGTGTTCTCGATCCTCACTGGAAAAATCATCAGCCACTACGATGAGAGCCTTCCCACCATCCGTGAAATGCAGGATGGAGAAACCGCATACTATGTGCCCGAGCAGGGCGACTTTGATGCGCGTTTTGCAGTCGAGCAGGAAGTAGACTCGATCATTCCGTCGTTTGACCCGTCGGACAAGTTTCTCATCTACCCTTCGCTTCTGGGAATCAAGGTGGTGTCGATTCGAAATCACAAGATTGTCCGAATCTACGGCTACAGGGACGATTTGCGGTTCTCGCGGGTGTTCCTGTTCCACACCAATTTCGAGAAAATGTCCATCGAAGCTGCGTCGGCCAACAACCAGCTGCTGAACAAGTCGTGGAATTCCGACGCAGTTTTGTTTGCTACAGCCCAGAACCAGGACCGGTTCTACTTGTTTTCCAACACGGCCAAGGACTTCTTCGGCGACAGAGATGCAAACAACGAGGTCGACGAGGTTGTTAATGGAGAAGAAGAGGACGACGAGTTCAAGTCTGCTAATCGAGTCGTTCTTCACACTAACCTGGGTGACATCACAGTGACTCTATTCCCCGATGCGGCTCCCAAAGCCTGTGCAAACTTCTCGGAGCTTTGTCGAACGGGCTACTACGACTCCACAATCTTCCACCGTGTGATCAAGAAGTTTATGATCCAGGGAGGAGATCCCAAGGGGGATGGTACTGGAGGCCAAAGCATCTGGGGGAAGAACTTTGAAGACGAGTTCAGCAAAGAGTACACCCATGACCAGCCATTTACGCTTTCGATGGCCAATGCTGGCAAGAATACTAACGGCTCGCAGTTCTTCATTACTACCGAACCCACCCCTTGGCTAGACAACAAGCATACTGTATTTGGAAGAGTGACGGGGGGAAAGAGTGTGGTGAAAGATATCGAGGGGAAAAAGGTGGATAAGGGAGACAAGCCCGTGGATGAGGTGAGGATTCAGTCTGTGACTGTGGAGTAATTAGTCGGTTGCTGGCGTGGGTCTCTTTGTACTTTTAGCTATAATTTATCTGTTTAATGTGACGTATAAGAGTACAGTGCCGCAAGTGAGCTGTACGGCAGAAAAAGAATCAAGCCATGATATTGACTACAAGTAATTGTGATACTGTACCTTCTATAGGATTCCAGCTACTACATCACTGCAGAGAAGAACTACTTGTAATACCTGTTTCATTTGACAGTTCCTTCAATTCTATATTCCTTCATACTTGTAGTTACATTCGAATGGTTTGATATTATAGTAATTAGGTGACAAGAGGTTGGTACTCATACTATACCTACAAGTAGCACCTGTACATTCTCATTGCAATTAGAATGTCTGAAGTAGACTAGATGATATCAACTCCCCAAATCCGTTCCCTTTTTCGGCATCATCATCTCTCTACAAGTACTCAGAGTCTCACTTAGTCTCACCTAAGCAGCTCTTAGTTGTGGCAGTTTAGGAGTCCATGAAGTCGAGACTGAGAATGGTCTCAAAAAGTAGCAATGGTAATTGTCAGAAAAGACTACAGCTGAGAACAGAAACGCTTTCAAGCTCTGTCCCCGATATTTACAGCACTGTTGATGCTTACTAAGCAAAGAGCTTGCAACCACACGAGCTTTGAGGCACAATGCAGTGCAATCAAGCTGTTACTGTAACTTTTTGACCCACATTTCAGATCTCGTGGGGTATTATTACAGTCATACGAGTCATGTCTCGTTGTTGTGGCACTCTCTTACGCCCCCTACTTGTATATATGAAAAATACCTATCCACCACAATGACACACATTATTAATATCAAAATGACCGTCTTTTGACGCTGATTATAAATATCGCACTTTAAATGTCACGTGACTGCTCCGTATCGAGATATATCTGATTTCCATCAACTCACCCAAATTAAGCTCGGGTATACGCCTTCTCCCAACCCCCATATGCCTGCATCTTCCAGATCACTATCATCCATATTACACAACACGGAAATGAGCGAAGTGAGTATGAGAGGAGAGCTTGGATTTGGGTGTGGCTGTCACGTGATTGTGTATAGCCACGTGCGACTGTCACGTGACTGAAGCGTGACCCATTCCGCCTGTCTGTGTCTGATCGACTAACTAACACAGTTCCAACTGGTATCCACTGAGCTTTCGTCCAAGTCTCAGGAACTGCAGACCGTCAAGGCCCAGATCGAGTCTGCCAACCGCCAATTGCGGCTCAACGAGCTGTCGCGGCAGCAGCTGGAGGCCGAGAAGTCCGATGTCGTGTGGCAGGGTGTGGGAAAGATGTTTGTCAAGAAGTCCAAGGCCAGCTACCTGGAGGAGCTCACCAAGGACAAGAAGAAGGGCGAGGAGGCTCTTGATACGCTCAAGAAGAAGCTGACCTACGTGGACGTGTCTGTGGAGAACGCTCGAAAGCGATTGGAGCAGTTGCTCAAGGCTGCTGGTCAGGAGGTTTAAAGAAGGGGGGATCAAGTGGTATGATGGACGTCAGAAAGCAATACAGTGGTGAACTGCTGTCCCAGTGAATTTGACTGTAAGACTATGCTTCACACACAAGCCTGATTTCCATGGGTTAGGAGGACGAATAATTAGAAATGAATAATGATCTGAATATGAGTGATCTGGTAGGAGTGATCTGAGAACAGAAATGGGGTGTCGTACGTTTTGTAATTACTGTAGAAGTGAATTTCAGTAATCAGCATCAATGTGATCTGATTGCTGTAATGAGCAGTGATCTGACAGCTGAGTCAGCTTTGTTACGTAACCAACAGGAAGTCACAAGTGCACTCTTCAAGACTACCGGTATCCTTAGACTAATATGAATCCAAGCCTCTAATCTCTGTTCCAACTGTCTCAATCCATACGTATGTATTACTAAACGTACACCACTCAACATTTAATCATTCATTCTCAATACATCATTCAATGTTAGTACATCACTAAGTGTCTGCTTGTACATCTCTTCTCAATACTTTCTACACTTCCACACACCACCTACTCCTCATTCCTCCTTCTCAATACATTAATCTATACACCCCTAATACACAGAGGAAACACATGAGTTGTCCTCACGTAGCGATGAAACGACCTCCACAGAAGACGTCTCGGAAGTGCTGGTGATCAAACGAAGCAGCAGCAGCTTCAAAAGAGCTTGAGCCTCTCTCTCTAAACAGCCGAGTAACCAGTTCGACTGCTGCCGGTGAACGTGCCCACAATCTTTGCAATCAGGTCTCTGATGAGGTAGGGAATGTCTCTCAGCGAATCGGCATGGGGCAGCAGATCGACGCCGGCGTTTCCGTACCGGTCGTAGTTGATCCAGGCGTTTCCGATGATGTAGACGGCCACTCCCAGCACGATGATGATGAAGAGCCAGGTGAACCAGCCCCACGAGGGGTTTTCCTTGCTGGAGTCTCCGTCGCTGGGGGTTTTGCCGGGCTCCTTGACGGGCTGTTTGGGCTTGGATCCGTCGTTCACGCAGGCTGCGGGAGTCTTCCACGTGACGCTGTAGAAGTTGTTGAGACCCAGTCCCACGTTGTCGATCTTGGGGCCCTCCTCCTTGTCCGAACAGAGGTAGTTGACCTCGATTTCGAGCTTCTCCGAGCCCCAGGGGTTGGCGTACGAGGTCGACAGACCCTCTTCGTTCTCGTCGCCGTTCTGGAGAGGCTGGTACTGGGGAGCAGGCCCGTTGCCAAACGGCATCACTTCCGACAGCACAAAGTCCTTCTCCTTGGGCAGCTGGATGTACCCCAGACCGCAGACAATGGTGTTATCCGGACACTGTTCGTCTGCGGGTTTTTTCTTGTCCTGTTTGAGCGACGAGCATGGATCGAGCACAAACTCGAGCTTTCGCTTCGACGGAGGCGTGTCTATGGTGTATTCGGCGATCTGCGGGCCCGCGATGCTGGAGAGATCGTACTCCTTGCCGCCCACGGTGTACTGGCAGGAGGCGGCAGCCACAGCCACGGCCATGTATCCAAATATAGCGCTTTTCATGGTGGTGTTAGAGTGGTGATGTTCGTCGGCAAGATAAGATTAAGGTACAATGTATTACAAAGGTGAGCGTGAGCACGACTGTGGTGATGAAGCATGTAAGGTGTAGGTGATGATAAGAATAGAGCAGTACGAGTGGCAATTAAATGCGGTTCTTGGGTGACTCAGAACACGTGTTTTACGAGAGGTCAAGTGACTGTGCCATTAGAATCGTCTATTCCGTTGGTCGTGTGACTAGTGAGTATTACTCGTTGTGAGCGTATTACTAAGGCTACCGGTACAGGATACTGGTGATAAATGACGTAAATGGAGAGATGTCTTAGTTACTCTGTCTTTCTTTCTTTACCGTCTTCATTCCAGTTGTGCAAAAAGATTGGAGAAGGTGGCGAAATTGTTAGACTAATTAAAGTTACTTGGACTTACTTGGGAGATCTACAAGCACTGTACCAATGGTGGTGGACCACTCAGAGTCGTGAGTATTTGTGGTAGAGATGAAATAGGACATGTGTTAGACTCCTTGAAATCAGGGCTATACACGGGCATACTTTTTACAACTCTGTGATACAAAGACTTGAGATGATTATGTAAGTATGGCTTATGTAAGCAGTTGGATGTGATGACTAAGCTGATATTGGAAAATATCCTTGGAAGAGATACAACGTAAATGTCGAGAAACCAAGAGTCTAATATTGTTTTTGGATATCCAAAAAGTCGACTGGGACTAATCACTTGTCTTCAACTCACTCCCTCGGCTCATGATAAGGAACTGTATACTCGAGTACCGTTCTTACACCCTTCATCTTAGGAACAGCATTATATGAAGACATATGGGTGAATCCGTTCTGTTTGAGCCTCTCTATGGAATCAGTCCAAGTATCTATTTCAATTGCTGGTGGTCCATAGAACGTCTTTACAAGTACAAGTACCACTCTACTTGTACTGTGCAGTTTGGTGCACTTGAGAGAAGTCATATCTGATGAAAATGTCTCTGTCAATACAGCAACTGCCAACTTTCCCGTTGTTTCAGCTCGAATTGAGTCTTGTCGTTTGTGCTGGACCATTGGATCTCATTCCACTCATGTCCATGACATAAGCGACCCATATATCCTGCATAATCGGTCAATATTTTGACTTGTGATATTGTGATCTTGTCTCAATTCTTCATCAATTCATTGGCCAAGGTACTTGTACTTGTAGTTGTATATATATTTGAGTGTACAAGTACCTCCAAGTGCCCCTGCACACTACCTACAACATATCAATCAAAGTATACAATTATTATTTATATCCAATCTAGCACCCCGTTGCCGCACCTCTAGAGAGACGCTTATTTGTTAGCTCGAATGTACTTGCCAATAACAATGCAATGGTCTCGCTCGTAGGGCTCCAGAGTCAGCTGTTCCAGAGGCTTGATTCGCTCCTCTCGCAGCTTCTGCACCTCTCGGGCAAACACGGTCTCGGCCTCGACGGTCGAGTCGATACAGTTGGCCTTGATGGAGATGATGACTCCGCCCTGGTCCTTGAGGAACAGGTGTGCGTTGAGGGCAATGATTCGGGCCTGGTCGGGCTGGGCCACATCGGCAAACACGGCGTCCACCATGCCGACCAGCATTCGGTACTTCTGGGGGTGTCGGGCGTCCTCGATGATGGGGATCACGTTGGGTCGCTTCTTGGCCATGCCTATCAGGTCTCGGCCGGATCTGTGGGAGAACTCGACGGCGTACACGGTTCCGGTGGGGCCAACGACGTCAGCCACGTGGGACACGGAGGTTCCGGAGGCGGCTCCGAGGTACAGCACCTTGGATCCGGGGCCGATGAACAGCTCATCCAGACCTCCGAGAATGCCGGCAGCCAGCTTGGATCGGAAGGGGTTCCACACTCGGTACTCGACCTTGGTGGCCTCGCCATCGGGAGTGGAGGCAGGCACGTCGACAGACACTCGCTTCTCGCCGTACACAGACTCGCCGGGGGTCAGGTTCTTGGTGACCAGCAGATCCTCCTTACCTCGGGCAATGAAGACACCGCCGTGTCGATGGGGCTCGACAATGACCTTGGCTCCGCCCTTGGCTCCTCCTCGAGCTCCGCCTCGGCCACCTCGGGCGCCACCTCGGGCACCACCTCGAGCACCGCCTCGACCGCCTCGAGCACCGCCTCGTCCGCCACGGTCACCGCCAAATCCTCCTCGTCCTCCACCTCGGCCGCCAAAGCCTCCTCGACCTCCTCGTCCTCCTCGGTCTCCGCCGCCAAAGCCACCTCGGCCTCCGCCTCGTCCGCCTCTAGGAGTAAAGCCCATTATGTGTGTGTGTGTGTTTCAAGTACCTTTTTGTGTCGGTGCAATAGGGAGTATTGCACTGTGGTGTGGTGATGAATGTCAAGATGCACTAAGAGGAATATTTTTTTGGTAAAACATCTTTTTAGGCTTTCTAAAAATTTTCTGGGTTTGGGTACACTTAGAGTTTGCGGTGGGTACAAGTAGTGGTGAAGTGATTGGAGAAAAGTGGTAAAGGTGGTGTAGTTGGAGGTATTGGGGGTGGATTGAGGGTTGTTTCTCCATTGATTTCTTCATTTCCACCTCGATTGATTGATTCTGGCACGTATTTCCTCCAGATGGATGACCCAAGCTGTTGGGAGTTTTCATAGGCTATTACTTGGAAATCTAAGTAATCAGAGGGTAACAACGAGAAAACCATCCGACATCAGAAGGCCAGGAATGAGCAATTGGAGAGAAAACATAGATATATCAGCTTCCGAGCCTCGGTATGATTTTTTTTACACTGATTTTCTCTCTCCATTGCCATCCGGCTATTTTTTCACCACTTCTTCTTCTCATAGAGTTTGTGAGGTCGTAGCAGGCAAGCAACCAATGAGAAAATTGTGGGACACTAAAATGGAGCTTTCTATTACGAGTTTTCGCACTAAGCGGAAGAGGGGGTGGTACACAGCATTCATTCACTTCAAAAGAACTACCAAGCTAATGGATTGGCCCCCACTCGCTCAATCACTGACACTCGTTCCGCCTGACATCATGCATAGCTCCAAATTTTTTTTGCTAGTTGCGTCTCAGCTGCTGCGATTAACCCTACTTGTACTCGAAGGATCAATATCTGGATCGAGTGGTGTGGATTTCGAGTGGTAGGTCGAAGAGGGGATTTGGGTGGTCTATGAGGTGGTGTATAGTGCAATACTGACTGTAGATTGTTGATGTTGGGTGTATCAGGTGAAGTACTTCTACAGTGACGCTATAGATGACCCGAAAATGATCCTGTCCTGATACAATAGAGAGGTAAAAGCACATATTACCGCATCTCAAGCTGATTCTGCTTTTAAAGACCCACTACGCTTCAGCAGAGCTTACCGAAGAGTGTATAACGAGTCTCACTGAAGTCTGACATCTGTTGCAAGAGCTCTTAGTGAATTGGAAACTCCTCCTCAATAGGTCAGTCTTCAAAGCATAGGTTGATCCTTGGATTAGTAAGAAAGTATCATGGCCAAATCAGCCATTGGACCTTGTTCATCGTAGTACTGTACTTGTACTGCAGTGATAGTCTCGCCTTTCTATTTGCGTGATTGATATGTCACTGTATAGGCATCAAGCCGTTGGAAGATGTCAGCACGAGGGTGCTCCATACTTGTACCACCTGTAGGAACTATCATGTAGTTCTTGTAAAAATGTGATGTCTTCAGGCACACTGGACTATTGATGTATCACTACATGCTTAGGGAACTCCTATATAGACCACGTCTAGAGATCTAACTTGACCCAGTCACTGATGCTGTCTAGACTCATTCTAGAGCATATTGACATCACGTGATCCATATATGAAGCACTGGACTTCTTACCAGATCCAAGCCATTGTTTCCAATATTGAAGCCCTTCAAGTTGACCAATCAATTCTCAGTCCCATCTACTTACGTTTAGTTATGAAACTTTAATTAGTTGGCACCTAGTTGACATGTACAATTCAACGGTCGTAAACTTAACCTTATTTGGAATGATGTCTTGACGGATTACTTGGTCTCCAAGAGAAACAACAATAAGAACCCGGAAGTATGGATTTCAGTATACCAAATAAAAGCCCCTTTTCTCCTTCATCTTATGAATTTATTAGCGTTGAAATCTGAGCACTTCCAAAATCAACCCATCTGTCTTCTGTCAGAAATCAATCACGTGATCTAAGAACAAGTCTAAGATTGCCAGTATCAAAGTACAAGTACTTGTAGGACAACATTTGTGCAGATGATGAATATTCGACCACTACAACTGCTCTCCTACTCATGGTGGTGAGACCCATGTGTATCTTTTTTGCACCTGAAGGGAACTTACAGGTTGTATAGATGACGTCATACTGTTAGCTCACCATACAATATCAGAAGAGCTCTATATTCACCTTTCCACGTATGTCGTGATGACTAATCACATAGGTAGACTTGAATGGTATGACTCGTTTATGTAATATAGAGGCCAATAACAAGAGACAAATCTTCAGACCACCTAGTCAAATCAGAGCAATATGCTCCCTTCTCTTGTGGATTAAATCTCCAGTGAAGAAGTCACAAGCACAACCTCTACAATTATGCTGTCATCGAGAGTTGCACTTTTATAGCCATTCTTACCTTCTCAACTAAAGCTCACTAAGTTTGTTGAGGTTACTACAACTGAACAAGACCACCTACTACAAGTCTCATATCCGGAGATATAACGTAGATGGAAAGACAGAAAAAGATGGAAAGCTTCAGCTGTCGGTTTGAAAGCTGCTCTATCAACTCTGCACACCTTGACATACCTGCCCTCAAAGACAATGATACGATATGAAACAAAGCACAAATAAGTACAAGTACATAGATCATACATGTGTGCCAATTGAAACACTGACGCCATCGATCTATGACTACTTGTACCGGTATCATGCCATCTTCTCCTTCTGCTGTAGTATACGTCACACTGGAACAAGCTGATCTTGGAAGTATCGCTTAGTAATCATGATATTACTAAGATGAAAAAAATTGAAAAAAAAAATTCACAACAAATGTCCATAAGCACATCCGAAATGAGAGGGCTCTTTCAGATTCTTTCCAAAATACCACTTTTTTAATTTTCACCCTTGACAAGCTCATTATTAGTCATGCAGGACTGCACCCAGTTCCAAACCTGTCACGTGACCCGGTACCCAAATATTACGTAATACCGGAGGACGATAGCCCATCTAGCTACAAGTGTACAAGAACAAGTACAATATCCCACAGTTGTATTTATTTACTCGCAGTGTCTCAATGTGTCAATATTACCACTCTCACAGTTTGTCACTTTTCAGTTGGCAAACCTTAATCTTGAAAAAACAGTCACATCACATGACCTCCTTACCCAATCGGATCGTCCCAACTCTGGCGCATCCCTCGACATACTTGTGTTTTTCCAGCTCTGTCAACCTTGCCTGCCAATATCGACCATACCATGACCCGATACTCCGTTCAGTCCGTCGACCCCTCCAAGACCGCCTCTGCCCGAGGCGCCTACCTGCGAACCTCGTTCAAGAACACCTACGAGGTTGCTGGCGCCATCCGAGGATGGAACCTGCAGAAGGCCCTGGCCTACCTTGACCAGGTGACCGACCACAAGCGAGCCATTCCCTTCCGAAAGCACGCCGGCTCCATCGGCCGAACCGGCCAGGGTAAGGAGTTTGGTGTTACCAAGGCCCGATGGCCCGTCAAGTCCATCAAGTTTGTCCAGGACCTGCTGGCCAACGCCCAGGCCAACGCCGAGACCAAGGGTCTTGACAAGGAGACTCTGGTCATCTCTCACATCCAGGTCAACCAGGCCCCCAAGCAGCGACGACGAACCTACCGAGCCCACGGCCGAATCAACGCCTACCAGTCTTCTCCTTCTCACATCGAGCTCATTCTGTCCGAGCCCGCCGAGGAGATTGCCAAGGCCAAGGAGACCTCTCTGGCCCACATTTCTTCTCGACAGCGAGGCCGAATCGCCGCCCAGAAGCGAATCTCCGCCTAATTTGTACGGTAATAAAAAAGCATGTATTGGAGCGACAGAGGTGGTCTGCCAACGGTAGCCATCCCAAAAGCTGAAAAACACGGCCCGAAAAATAGTGAATGAAGTTATTGATAACCTGTAGAGTGGTAGTGGTGGGTGTATCTGTTACGACCTGTGTCCCAGGCCTCTTGTGAATCGCTCTGAGATCACTCTCAATCTCGTATATTTCAACGTGAAAAATTCTTCAAATTTCACCGAGTCGGAATTCCAGAGCTCGTGGGTTCGATTCGCGGGTGCGTTGATTATGTAATATGATTAGTAAGCAAGTCGAAAGAAAACGCGGTTTTTTTCTTGGAAGACGTTTGAGGGTATTTTACGTCTGCTTCTCACTGTTCTGGAACTCTGTAAAAGTGGGAACATATTCCACAATCTTACTATTTATATTGTGCTTATGTAATCATGTTACGTTATTGGATATTGTTGATTAGTAAGCAAAAGGGGAAAAACGAGAACAGAGCGAAACTCACTTAAGAAACGGTTTTGCCGGGGTCAAGGAACTCTTTTTTCGATCCCAACTGTGATGGAGCTCTGTGTACGTGTGGGAACATGAATATTCGGTGGTGTGTATAGTGGGCTGATTATGTAATATATTTGATTAGTAAGCATATTGAGTAGGAACGGGATTCTACTAACCCTGACTAACCCTGGCTAACCTGCAGCTCAGGAGGTAATAGAAATGACGTTGGGGAATGAATTGGTAGCTTCTTTTGCTCTTTTAGATGATCTAAACTGTCCATTACCCTTACATGGTAAAGTCTGAGTGTAGCCTGTTCAGACTGACAAAAGCAGTGTTTGTAGGAGTGGTCAAATGGGGTAATAAATGTATGGGACGAATATACAGAGGTAGTCGTGGCTATTAGTAGTGAGACCATCTCTTGAGCTCCTTTATTAGGTGTGTTTGGTTGGTGTTATCGGCATTCAAAGGTACATACATGAGGCATGTTCCGTTGAGATCAGCTGTCAGTTCTCTCCTTTTCTTGAGTCTGAGTTGAGTCTTCTAATTGATGTCTTTTGTCTAAATGATAGCTTTACTGTGTTCAAAACATCGTCTTCCAGTGCTTGTGGGTGCTGCTGTATTAGTCCATCCACCTCGTATCTTGCTTGAGACTGGAGGTGTGCAAGCTCATCTTGTAATCTCAGTACGAGTACTGCGAAGCTCACAGTTTCTGAATGAGAAATGAACAAAATGAGAAGATTCACGGTAACCTCGTCCATTGTCTGGGTTCTCTGAGACTTGTGTTTAAGCATCATTGAGACCACTGGGGAAGCTGTTCAACAACCCCACCTGTACTGTCACAAATGGCAAGATGAGTAGAGTAGTCAAGAGCTCTAATATGCTGTTTCAGTCACAAGTACCGGTACCCTTCTTGCATCTCTAAGAAACACAGAAGCTGAGTGTAGTCACTGCTTATATTAATTAACCTGTTGGCAAAAAACCATCCCTATGCTCTTGGCAGTTGAGTGTCTGAGCATGTATGTGATCATTCAAAAAGAACACTCTCAGAGTATGGCTCCTAAACCACCTGATACATAACTAGCATCTGTTGACTGTGTGCTTGAATATGGACGCTAGTTAGTGAATCTGAGCAACCTCCTGAACTCAGCAAGTGGACTGTCGTTGTCACACGTTACAATCGCTTACCCGTCTCTTCTGAGGAGTTTGACATGGGCTTCTCACTTGTAATGCTGAGAACTGAGTCAATAAAGCACATACTCGCTCTAAGTACAAGTACAAGTATGACCTGAATGGCACCTACAAGTACTGGTATCACTTCAGGTAGAACCAAGTTCGTACCTCAAAATCACAGGAAGCAGAATAAAGAGCTCAGACCGAACTCGCAAAGATGACCTTCCTTATTCTCGCTGATGATCATTAATCGCTAACGATCGCTAATAAAGCATAAGCACATAGTAAATGCCATGGGATTGTAGTCATTGAGCGGTAGTTTAGGAACTAGGGAGTCAAGATGGGGTATCAAATTACGGTGGTATCACTGTATTATCATTGAGTGGTCGCCCTCGAGAAGTGTCTATTGGACCTGTAGCTGCTAAAAGAGCGGCTTGTGAGAATTATGGTAATTTATCTGTGGTGTCGGACTTACAGAACATACAAAGTGACTTGGAGTACAAGTAGGTACCACACATGGTGGAATGAGGTATACAGAGTACCCCATCCTTCAATGCAGGTCAATTGAGGTCTCTGAGAGGAGGTGTCAGAGGTATACATTCGAGGATAGTCAAGGTCAACAAGTGATTTTACCGCATCAGTGAGGTATGGTAAGACAAATGAATAGCTCAGATATCGTCAATTCTCGTCTGTGGAATAATCACTTCTTATGGTATCTCAGAGCCAAGTGGTCAACCAAATGTCACCCCCTGTCGCTTTCCTCTCAAGCATCACTCCATCTACCAAACTCGTTTGACTCGTTTGACTCGTTTGAAACAACCAATGAGCAAAGAAGCCATTAGTGTCATGACCAACAAGTGATTCTCCAAATGAGCAACAAAATAGTTCTTCCACAAATAGAGCCCTAAGCAAGACTCAGATGTCTCAGTAATAGCATACTCGAGGGCTTTGCCTGAGGGAACTAGCTGTGGTTCATACTCGAGGGCTTTGTCTGAGAGTATGGCAAAGCCCTCGAGCACTAGTAATCCGTGAAGCATGTCATACTCTCAGGCAAAGCCCTCGAGTATTAATAATCGTAAATCGTCTCTTTGGCAGTTAGGGACGTCTTCTGCCAACATTCTAGCATGCATTGTTTTGGCTGTTTGTGTCTTGTTACAGAGAGGTAAGAGAACCAACTCATCAACTGTTTCTGTGCGTTTTCCCAACCTTCATTAACGACAAGTGCTGAAGCTGTTTCGGTAGAGAACCGACTCCTAAAAGAGCATTACCGATTCCGTCGTTTTCGTCAAAAGAGGGGATGAAGAGGAGCTGTTCAAGGCTCATGAGGGGACGAAGGAGGATTTGACGAAGGAGGGGACTCAGACTCAAGAGCAGGAAGAGACACAAGAGGAGACACAGAAAGAGACACAGAAAGAGACACAGAAAGAGACACAGAGAGGAGCTAGGGGAAACTTATGGTACTCGTAGAACATTGTCCCCTTTCATCCCTTCCATTCAGTAGCAATAAGATGGGACGATGATCTGGAGTTCAGTCAAAGTGAGCTGGTAGGGGGCTTGGGGTTAGGCAGGGTTAGACAGGGTTAGGCAGGGTTAGACAGGGTTAGGCAGGGTTAGAGAGTGTTCAGTTCCAAAGACTGAAGAAGAACGCTTATGTAATCACAACTGGGGTTAGTCAGGGTTAGGCAGGGCTATACAAGGTTGGTCAGATGTCAGGGTTAGTCAGGGTTGGACCGGATTCGGTTCCAAAGACTGAGGAAGAACGCTTATGTAATCACGTTATCGTGATTATGTAATCAATCAGTATTGGTAGGCGTGTTGGAGTTAGACAGGGTTAGACAGGGTTGGTCAGGGTTAGCCAGGGTTGGAGAGGACTAGTCAGATGTCAGGGTTAGTCAGGGTTAGAGAGGATTCAGTTCCAAAGACTATGGAAGAACGCTTATGTAATCACAACTGGTGTTAGTCAGGGTTAGACAGGGTTAGACAGGGTTAGACAGATGTCAGGGTTAGGCAGGGTTAGAGAGGATTCGGTCCCAAAGACTGAAGAAGAACGCTTATGTAATCACAATTGATATGATTATGTAATCAGCTAGGGGTGTTGGGGTTGGTCAGGGTTAGACAGGGTTAGACAGGGTTAGACAGGGTTAAGCAGGGTTGTTCAGATGTCAGGGTTAGTAAGGGTTAGAGAAAACTGAGGATGATTATGTAATCACATTGTTGTGCTTATGAAATCAATCAGTATTGGTAGGCGTGTTGGGGTTAGACAGGGTTAGACAGGGTTAGGTAGTGTTAGGCAGATGTCAGGGTTAGTCAGGGTTAGAGAGGGACGGTTCCAAAGACTGGAAGAGCGCTTATGTAATCACGTTGTTGTGATTATGTAATCAATCAGTATTGGTAGGCGTGTTGGGGTTAGACAGGGTTAGACAGGGTTAG